>CAKAKR010035200.1:0-15076 GCA_916700685.1 Adelosebastes latens
AATTATTACTAGAAGATGCATGTTTTGTAAGACTGCAGTGTCTTCTAATCCCATGTGGGATGGGCCAGATGTTTGGCATGACACGGACATAATAATAGAAACTAAGTAGTTCGACCTAAGCTGGACATGTCTTTGTGTTGTTGTACATGCTTGAGGAGGCAGGCAGTGGTAAGTGAGTAAAGCAGAGATTATGATTGGATTGTTTGGCAGCTCCTGCTGAAGGATGCCTGTTTTTCTGGTAGTGTTTAATAGCGTGCACGCACACACACCCATACGCAGTTTGGCACAGCTGCCGCTCAATTAAGAACTGTTTCTGTACTTGCTACTGAGGATATTAAGACAGCAGAGGTGACACATCGAGTGTAGCGAGCTGTTTACACTACGCTGCTGCTGTGGATGATAAGTGTCTGCTTTTTGTTTTGTTTTCCCTGAAGGCAACTCATGAGTCAGCTTCCTGGGATGGACACAGGTACTCTATTACAAATAGCATGTGTGCATATTGTGGATATGAGCTTTGTTGTTTGTCTGTAAACACAAGTTAAATTGTGTGAATAACAACAGTATCTGTCTGTGTGTGTGTGTGTGTGTGTGCTCCACTGTGTACGTACGCTGACCTCTCTCTGATGTTTGTGTGTGTGTGTCAACTGACAGCCTGTCAGCACAGCGAGCGCACACACATGGCAGGCGAGTGAGACATTCCAGCTCGGACTCTTCGGGCTCGGACTCCTCCGCCGAGTCGGGCGGCAGCAGCAGCCTCCACTCCCGGAGCCCCAGCCGGAGCCCAGACGTTCACCCGGATCCTGCGTCGCTTGCCAACGCGCAGCCGGCGTGCAACAGCAAGGAGGTACCAACGCTGAGCCACAGCCTCTTCTTCTTCTTCTTCTTCTTCTTCTTCTTCTTCTTCTTCTTCTTCTGCTCTCTATCTGTCCATGTCGGTCTCTTCCTCTGGTTGTGAGCCCTCGGGTGAATTCTCAGCAGGGAGTGGTGGCTTCGGGGCAGTTGACGGCAGGTGTGGGGAGGGACAGAGGAGTGAGGAATGCATGTGAGTTGGAGCGGAGGAGGAGGAGGAGGAGGAGGAGGAGGAGGGTGAGGGGTAGAGGTAGCTTTTGGGAATTAGTGCCTGGGTGTCATGTCAACAGGCCCAGTCTTAAATAGGAAAGCCCTCGGGAGGTGGAAGTAATCAAGACTCGAGTTCATGTTGACATCTACAACTAGAGTTACCTTTGCTTTCAGTGCACACAGAAAATGTGGACTACTTACATATCATTATCTTAGATAAATACTGAATGGGTGACTTAGTGCTGAGGTGCTGGTAGGTATGATGGACTTTTGGAGGTGTGGGGCATTGTGGGGGTTGAGACGTGTGCTATGTGGGGAATGAAGGGGAAACCTGCTCCTCTTTTATGAATGGAAGGCCCTGTAACACATAGTGGACTGTATTACTAAACATGCACTACATTGGGCCCCTATAGAGAGGGAGGGAATGGAGTGTGTGTTTGGGGGTGGTGGTGGGGTGGTGGTGTTGGTGGCTGGTGCTCACCATGTGTTTTTCATTTACGTGGACTGTTTAAATGTCTCCCAAGGAAGAGATGGGGGTTGGAGTTATGGAAGCAGCGAATCCAGAGTTCCAGGTAGCGAGAGAAAGAGGGAGGGACAGAAAAGAAGGAGGGAGGGCAGTCGAGACGGTACAAGAGATGCAGTGTCTTTTCTGGAAAGAGGGCGAGGGATGTGGGGAGGGTAGGGGGGGGGTCACTGTTTGACTTGAGGAGTAGAGGTTTAATTTAGTTCCTGGTCAGCGACGAGAGAGAAACGAGAACGCGAGAGAGAGAGAGAGAGAGAGAGAAAGAAGTTTGCTCTCCAGCCGTGAGTATCCTCTTAGTTTTTCATTTTGTTTTTGCTTTCGCTTGTGTTCGTCTCATTTTTTGGTTACCAAGCCAGTTGTTAAGCAAACATCAAGTGAGTCATTTGGCATAATTGGATGGGGGTTGAGCTACTGTAAGCACAGATGTGGACTGTGGGACCAGTGTGGGCTATTGGAAGTAGGTTATAATGTCAGTTGGAATTTTTAGTGAACCAACACTTTTTTAGACATGAGTCATAAAGCAGATTTGTGTTTTTGGAGTTTGAATTGTTTTAATAGCAGCTGGGTCGGTGATTTGTTCTGTGGCAATGTGAGAATGTTGTGGTATGTGACGTGTGTCATTGGTCACATGGTTAAATGCAGTTAAATGTCTCTGCTTGCACCTTGTTATCTGTGAACTAGTACAGAAAAAGACATGTGTAAAGTGGTGGAATGTAACTGTAGTTCAGTACAATTTAGAGGTACTTGTACTTTACTTGAGTATTTGCTTTTTCTGCTACTTCACACTTCTACTTCACTACTTTTATATTTATATTTAAGAGCTTAAGTTACTCTACTTGTTAAGGTTTTTCAACTTTCAAATGATCACCTTTTAAATGACGCTAACTGTATGTTCCCTGCAGAAATGTCCTTCTTATCACGTCATTTTAGTCTATAATTGAGTTTTATTTTCTTTAAAAAATCTACTAGCTCAGTAAGTATATTTTGGCCTGTTTTCAATGCAAACCGATTTGTTTCAAGTATTTCCTAATATCAAGTAAAGAAACATACCTTATACTTTCTTATACTTTATTCAAGATATACTGTAGTTCTTTTGACAGGTTTCTTTGAATTATAAACAGACTCATACGAGGAACCAATTACAGTCATAATTGTGTTTATAACATTGGGGCTTTTGAAATGTTAGAGACTGAACTCCTTAACAGCATAATAAAATTATCTGCTTTTCAACCAGTTGCAGTAATAAAAAGTTACGTACACATGAATACATCTCTAATAATAGTCCAATAATATAATCTATATATAATTATGAAATGGAACTTTCTTCTGTACTATAACTTTAAATACTTTAAGTAAGTTTTGTTGAAAATACTTGACTCAGATTTTTAAGAAAAGATTACATTTATATTTATCTAGTTTATGATTAATATTTGTTTCTCTCTTCTTCTGTGCTTTCTTAAGACTGATCACCCCTCTGCGGCCCAGTGGCAGCTGGATAAATGGCTGAAGAAGTCCCGGAAAAAATCTGCCAGCAGTGACCAGGATCCCTCCCAGAGCATTCCAGGACGCCTTCCCTCTCCCCACACCCAAAGAGCCCCATCTCCAGCCAGGTCCTGGGACAGCACTCAGGAATACAGCCCTAGCCAAAGCCCTATCCCCAGCCCGCAGTTCAATTACAGCCATACCAACAGCCCCCTACCTAGCCCTGGTTATAGCTACTGCCCTAGCCCCAGCCCGTTCGCCAGCACATGCCCAAGTCCCGGCCCTAGCCCAGGGCACAGCCCGATCCCCAGTCCGGTTCCAAGTGTTTGCCCCAGTCCGTGTGGGAGCCCGAGAGCCAGCCGTAGCCCTAGCCCTATACCTATACCTAGAGACCCTCCAAGAAGCCCCAGTCCTGGTCTACCTGCTCCTTCCAGGGTTCGGCACCTCCCTGAGGTACACAGAACACAACCTAGCCTAACAACCAATCCCCACAGGACAAAAAATAGGTCATGGATTAACCCCTTGCCTAACACAGACACCAAGAGCAAGCCTACAAACAGCACTCATCTTCAGCCAACTCATCAGCACAGGACCAAGACTCGACCCACACAGGACCACGACCAAAGCAAACCCAAGGCTTCTGCTGTTTTAAATTCTAAACAGAGTCACGGCCACAAATCTAGACCCAAGCCTAACTTTCATCCAAGTTTTAAACAGCCCTCTGAGGCTCCCAAAGCCAAACACACATCACATTTTGAGCAAATCCAAAGTAGCAGATCAAACCACAGGCCCAGGCCTCCGTTTCAATCTAGCTCACAACACACCAACTTAACAGCAAAGCACTTAGCTCCCACTAGTCGTGAAACCAACTCTGGTGATAGTTCTCATTCCCAATCTACCTCTAAAGCTTCTACTAATCCGGTTACTGGGTTGAACTCTAGATCAAACCCCAGTCTAAAACCTAGGGCCAAGTCTTCGGAGGCTACAGCCCCGCCCCCAACTGTGCATGTTAACCATACAAAACCGACACAGAAGAAACCCCAGTCCAAGGAGCAGGAGGTGGAACACAGAGGAGATCATCCGACCCAAGCTGAGGGGAGAAAACACGAGAGAAAAGAGGACAGACATCGGGAAAAACCACAAGGGAGACAGGAGAGAAAGGAAGACAGGAGGCTGGCGGAGGAGCAGCTACTGAGACGTCCCTGGATCCAGAGTTCGGCAGAAGAAGAGGAGGAAGAGGAGGAGGAGGAGGAGGGAGTGATAGAGAAGCAGAGGAGGAGAGAAGAGACAGCAAGAAGGGAGAACAGGAGAAGGAGAGAGCAGCAACATAGACACGAATGGCAAACAGTCCAAGCCAAACAGAGACCGCCTACCAACACCGAGCGACACCGCCTTCAAGACGACTCACACCACCAGGGGAGGACAAAAAAGGGAGGGAGAAGTGAGGAGGAGAGAGACTTACCGCGAGACCCATCACCTCCTCCGTCACGTTCCCCAAGTCCTCACGGGCCATCCTCCTCGCCCTCCGCCTCCTCCTCTTCAAATTCAGATTCAGAGTCTGAATATCAGGCTCCGGTCACCAAAGTTCCAGCGGACTCTACCTCGCACAAGAGACTCCCCAGGAGAGGGCAACAAGGCCCGGGCAGGCCTGACGCCAACAGGCCCAAGGTGGTGCACCCTGTAGGACCCACCTCAGGTAATCCCACTGAGGGGCAGCAAAAACTCTTCACCCTGGTCCCGTTCGGGCGGGCCGAAAAAGCTACAGCGCCTTCCCAGCGAGGGCTTAGAAATCTGGTGGTGCAGATTAACCTCTGTCTTCTCAAAAGGGTCCCGGACAGCACTACTAGTTCCACTGTTAAAAAACCCTCCCCTTCTTCTCCTTCTTCTTCTTCATCAACCAAGGACAAGCAAAGAGAAGCGATGAAACACCTGTATGTCCCTGAGACTGTGACGAAAGACAGCAAAAGGAAACGCAAGGTAGACAACATATACTGTATATATATATTTACTTATCTGTGCACGCTTTCATGCATGAATATTAGGGCTGTCAATTGATTGAAATATTGAATCACCATTAATCGCATGATTGTCCATGATTAATCACAAATTAATCGCACATTTTTTTATCTGTTCAAAATGTACCTTAAAAGGAGATTTGTATTTAATTAGTATTTAATACTCTTGCTTTATGCAAATGTATGTATATATTTATTATTGGAAATCAATTAACAACACAAAACAATGAAAAATATTGTCCAGAAACCCTCAGGTACTGCATTTAGCATACAAAATATGTTCAAATCATAACATGGCAAACTCAAGCAACAGGCAACAACAGCTGTCAGTGTGCCAGTGTGCTGACTTGACTATGACTTGCCCCAAACTGCATGTGATTATCATAAAGTGGGCATGTCTGTAAAGGGGAGACTTGTGGGTACCCATAGAACCCATTTTCATTCACATATCTTGAGGTCAGAGGTCAAGGGACCCCTTTGAAAATGGCCATGACAGTTTTCTCGCCAAAATTTAGCGCAAGTTTGGAGCGTTATTTTGGCTTCTTTTCAACAAGCCAGTATGACACGGTTGGTACCGATGGATTCCTTAGGTTTTCTAGTTTCATATGATACCGGTATCTTCACTCTAGCTTTAAAATCACAACTTGTGTTAATGCGGTAAAGAAATTAGTGGCGTTAAAACAAATTTGCGTTCATGCGTTATTATCATGTTAACTTTGACAGCCCTATTGAATATGTAAGCACTGATACAGGCTCGTTCTTTAAAAGCATGTGTGTTTGTGTGTGGCCAGTTGGAGAATGGCGTGTCGCACAGAGAAAGCAAGAGGAGTATTCCTCATGCGAATGACCTCTCGGGCCACACAGAGTCATCATCTCACACAGCTGAGTGCAACTTTGTGACTGAGACCACACACAATGGGTAAACCACCACCACTTTGTCTCACGTGTGCAAACAAACATACTGCATGCACAAATACAATAAGTGTATTAACTGTATATTTACATTGTGTGTTTGTTAATGTACATAATGTGGGTGTGTGTACTTGCAGGTACTTGGAGGAGTACTTGGACAGCAAGAGGCCGTTGTCTCCCCTGTCCCCACTGTCCGACAGCCCAGAGTCCACCAAGCCTACCCCTAAAACAAAGACATCGGAGCAGCATCACGTCCACAAGAGCAGAGACAAGAATAGAGATTCTGCTATAAAGGTGATACATTGAAGTACTTGTTTATCATCCCGACATCGTTCCTCACAGCTTTATTGGTTTATTTCACCTCTTTTTCTTCACCTGTGCACTACACAGCCCAAAATGGAGGTGGAATGTGTGAAAGTGTCAAGACAGCCCCAACCACAACCATCCGAGTCCTGGGGCCCTGCAGGACACAGGGGAACCGTGCCAAACAATGAAACGTGAGCGCCACATCATAGCCCACTCTGCTTTATGTTTGTTAGACTCACCAGACACCTGTGGGTTGTGACTTACTGGTGACATAAAACACTGCGACTGCATTGCACTTATTTAATTCTCTGTATTTCTGTCCGTCTTAGTCCACACCACGCTGAGTACTACTTACATGAAGCTAAAAGGATGAAGCACCGTGCCGACGCAATGGTGAGTCCAAAAGATACATTCATGCACACGTTTTTTGCATCTTCTTGAGACAAGAAGTCTCTTATTGTAGATTTATTTTTTAAATGGTAAAAGGGGGAAACGACTAATGAGTAAAAATATACACATTCAAAGTGCTCCAAAATTGTCTCATATTTGTTTATTGCTGGTCAGCAAGCCTGACAATGGTACATCCACGTATCACCTGGGTTTTGTTTAGAATTACAAAAACATGCAAAATTGTTTCTTGATGGGGACTAGCCCCATTTGGGATCTCATCACTCTGCATGTTACTGAGTAATTTGGTCACATAGTGTTCCCAACGATGGGTTGCATCTATAAATAATATTTGGTGACCTCACAGATATCTGCTGCCTCCTAAAAAATAGAAATATTTCCCCAGGGAAAAACCAAAGTCTAATATTTCCGCTGTGCCATCCACTAGCTCACTGGTTCTCAACCTGGCGGTCACGAAAGCTTCACAGGGGGTTGCGAAGCCTTCTTGATTTTAAGGGTGTAAGACAATTTAAAAAATATATATATATACAGTTGGCCTATATCTCAAACTAAATGAAATTGTTATTTTTAAAGTTTGGATTATTATTTAAGATATAGACAGGATAAGGGCACGATGAAGACCTGAACACAAGTTATATTCACAGAGCCTTCGCTCTCTGCTAAACAGACTCGTCCTGCATTAGAAAAGTATGCAGTTAAAATAACCAAAGAGCTGATAGAACAATGGCCAAGCGTCAGGGAGAAGAAAACACTGAATTTGTCAATAAAGAAGCCTGTTAGGTATGTATGATTGTTAAAAACTACAAAACTAAAAAAATACCCAATACAGAGAATTCTATTAAAAGTCCCTAAAAATAACAGGAAAGCTCAACTCTGATGCAATATTCACAGGAAATAATCTGCTCAAATTTTGTTCGTTAAAGCTTGTTTTACACAAACTTCCTGCAGTTATTGCGTTCACTATTTGAGTTAATTGTACAGTTTATCAGTTGTTCTTTACTGTTATTGTTATGCACTAAATATAATATGAGATATCCTTAAAATATGTCATTAGTCAGGGGTTGTCAGTTTACTCAATGATAGAAAAGGGGTCCCTGAAGGAAAAAGTTTGGGAACCACTGCACTAGCTGGCCTGGCACGACTGAAGCGGACATGAATGAAGGAGTGGAGCCACACAGTTGTTAGAAGGGGATAAATCTTTCTACTGCACAGACCAGCTAATTCCTGCTTGTTTAAGACACTTATGGTTACAATATCAAAGTATTCCCTTAATATTTACTCCCATCTTTACCTATGTTGGATGTCTTATTTCCAGGTGGACAAGCTGGGAAAGGCTGTGAACTACGTTGACGCTGCTCTCTCCTTCATGGAATGCGGGAAAGCAATGGAGGAAGGGCCACTAGAGGACAAGTCTCCTTACACCATGTACTCAGAGACAGTGGAGCTTATCAGGTGAATTGCACATTCATGCAAAAACAGATACAGACACATATGCATGCACTGCAGCTCCATTGTTAACGGTTCTGTGTCTTAAGGTACGCAATGAGGCTGAAGAGCCACTCCGGCCCTGGGGCGAGACAGGAAGACAAACAGCTGGCGGTTCTGTGGTGCGTATATGTCATTTCCTCTGTTTACGCCACATCTATCATCACCAGTGAAGGACCTGCATTTTGAGGATGATTTGTGGATTCCGTCTGAATGTCTTTGACTTGTGTTGTCCGCAGTTTCCGATGCCTTGCCCTCCTTTACTGGCAAATGTTTCGTTTAAAGAAGGACCATGCACTAAAATACTCCAAAGTTCTGCTGGACTACTTTAAGGTATATCTAAAAAGTCTGATGTGGCATTTACATAAAGACATTTACACAGAGGAATTTCTGGTAAACATTTGGGTTTGGTGTCATTACAGAGTTCTCCTAAAGTGCCTTCTACACCACCCTCTTGGAGTGACTCTGGGAAGTAGGTGGATAATAACTTTCTATTACTGTTTTAATTAATTTTCTTTCATTCCAGCCACTTATTGATCACCACCACTCTGTTGTACATGTGCTTTCACTCCCAGGGATACAGAAGGACCCCCTTCTTCACTCTCACCCAATGCCAAGCACCTCGGTCGGGGTTCACACGGGGGCAGCGCCTTCCCCTCTCTCATAAGCATTCCCCAGCGTATCCACCAGATGGCAGCAAACCACCTGAACATCACCAACAGTGTCCTGTACAGCTACGACTACTGGGAGGTGGCAGACAACCTCGCAAAGGAGAATAAAGGTATAGAAGCTCCTCTAAGCCTAGGGTGACCAGATCCCAACAAACCAAATGTGGGACAAAGAGTATGTTTGTGTGGGACAATGTGGGACACGTTACCAAGGCTGAGAGGTAGTGTACAGTTTTGATATAATGTCTATCTAACTTAAATAATAAACATTTCTATTCCACCCCTTATCTTGTAACATCTCTGCTGTGCCCGAATGCATCTATAGATCGGCACATCTCTTTTTGAGCTGCACGTTTCTTGTGAGACTCACATGAACGGTGTCGCTTCATGTCGTATTCCCTCAGTGTGAAATTGAAAAATAACTGGCAAATTTCACAAAAAACTCGGAGAATCACCTTCCACCGGCTTATAAATACTTAGAAGTAGTTTCAAAGTCTTTGTTATAGCTGCTCTTCCTTTTTTTTGTGGTAGTTTCCATCATATTCCGCCTAAATCTGTATAGCTTGTGACTATGCCCCGTTGGGCATAGCGTAGCAAAGATGTAGAGAGGTTAACCTGCACTTGACACATGTGTGCGCAGTTTGACAGCTAACACAGCCCTGTGATGACAGCCTTATTCCCTGCCATTGGATAAAAGCCAGATTTTTTTTTTTTTTTAAAAAGCATCTGTTCTGCAGTGGTTGGACTTTTGAAAACTAGAGCCAGTGGAAATGTGGGACATTGTCTCAATATGTGGGACGTGGGACAAGGGATAAAAAATGCTGTGCAGTCCCTCGTAAAGTGGGACACCTGATCACCCTATCTGAGCCACACAGATTTACATGAAAATACGCCACATTATGTCAAATGAATCTGTTTAAACACTCATGACAACAGATGTTTTAAGAGCAGTGTGTCCATCTTTCATTCCAGAGTTCTTCAACTACTTGAATACATTGTCTGGGCCGTTGACTCTTCACAGTAGCATCGCTCATGCTGTCCAATACACCAGACAGGCTCTCCAGTGGATACGCATTAGTGCCAAACTTAACTAACAAGGAGAGGATTTACTGTGACCTGCCCACTGGATCCCCAGGCCTCACTTAGAGGAGACAAAACTCTGGATCTCTATGCAGGACAGTGCTGATATACTGAGCTGGCTGGAGCTGGATGAAACCCCATGGAGTCTGATCATCCTCATAGGATGCTGGGGGTGCTCACTGTGTGCAAAGCCTTCTGAAGGATGAACTAAATGCACCTTCTTCCTCATCATTGGATTAATCTGAAGAGTCGTGTGTGTGCTGTGGATTTGAAGTCTCTGACCATTTGCCAAATGTTCCACGGTGACAGAAACAGGACTCTCATGCAGTACAGTTGTGCAATTTCACGTGTGAAGCCTTTTTTTATCTGTTTCTCTCGGGCCAAAACAGGAGAAGATGCCAAAAAAAAAAAAGACCAATCCATCATATACCACTTTCTCCAAAGTAGGAAATGTGTCTGCATCTTTCTCTAATGAAAGTTTTAATGACTCTTCTTTTAAATCTCTGATGTTTTTCACTTTTATGTGTTTTTACTGTGCAATATTTGATGGATTCTGTTTTTAGAAAAGAAAAAAAGGAACAAAAATCAGAGAAAGAAAAATGTTGGTGAGTCTCGTTGCCAACATTCAAGGTCCCTTTTTATGCAAAATGGATTTGTGTCCCTGTTTTGAGTGTGGGGGTTATGTAATTTAATGAATAATAATGTTGAAGTTTATTGTCTTGGGTCTGGTTCTTACGGCATGAGTGGCACAGGTAACACAGCACAGAGGTGATAATCTATCCATCCATTATCTGTAACCGCTTATCCGATTCAGGGTCGCGGGGGGGGCTGGAGCCGATCCCAGCTGACATTGGGCGAAGGCGGGGTACACCCTGGACAGGTCGCCAGACTATCACAGGGCTGACACATAGAGACAGACAACCATTCACCCTCACATTCACACCTAAGGACAATTTAGAGTCAACAATTAACCTGCATGTTTTTGGACTGTGGGAGGAAACCGGAGAACCCGAAGAGAACCCACGCTAACACGGGGGATAACATGCAAACTCCACAAAGAAGAGCCCCAAGCTGGGTTTGAACCTACGACCCTCTAACTATAGAGGTGATAATTTGGTTATTTTCCACATTTTAACTGAAGGATTACAAAGGTCATCTGTGGGTCAAGATAATAATCAAATCATCAGCCTCTCAGAATCCGGGTGTTTTACCCTGTGAAAGCGTTAGTATGACAATCAAACCGGAATTGCTGTTTTACTTTCATTAATTTTTTAAGTTATTTGAATCGCTCAACAAATAAAAGATGCGGGCACGGATTCTGTGTAACATCTTACAGATACAGGCACACTGTTTGATACTGTGACTTTTGCATAATTTTTTGGTGATAATTTATGAACAAGGACGCCCTAAATACACATCCCATGTCCTCTTGTGCCTGCAGCAAAACCTGGTCCCTACATGCACAACACACTTTCTTTCCAAGACAATGCATTTGTCTTGGAAAGGAAGAGGATCCTATAGGTTATTTCTCTCTTATTTCTCTCTTCATTCACTGACACACACAAACACACTATGTGAGTGACCAGTTGTGCAGAGATGATCATCCATCAATCACTCCACTGACTCTCCATCACTGCAACTATATACTTCCATAGAAGTCGCGCATGGTAACTTCAGCATCCGATGTCTGGTACCATAGCAACAGAGAACAACCAATAAGGGGGCTCTTCGGGACACAACAAGCTTTGGGTCAGAGCATCCTGCTGTTTCTGAGTCTGTGAATTTGGGGCTTGTTGCAAACTTATCCAAATTTCTTTACCTGGACTTTGCTCTATACTTTATTCCACTGTCACTTGAAGGTGACAATTATTTTTGACGTCAAGTAAATAAATCAATCTCTTCTTTTTTTTTTCAATATTATATTTATTGTTTTTTTGTTCATTTTGAAACAACAGAACAAACATTCACAAACGTCCCCAATAATACCATTCTTGGTACAAAGAAACTTAATAAACCTAATATTAATATAAAATAAGCCAGTATAGATACAGGAAAACATATTATATACAAAAAATAGATATATAAGTAAAAAGAATATACACAAGTAAAAGAAATAAAATGTAAAACAATAAAATAAAATAAAATCTATTTATATATACATATATATCTCTTCAAGCTCTTTTAGAGTATTTACCCATTGTTGCCTTAATTGATATAGAAAAACAAATAGATCAATTAATCCAAAACAAATCAGGCACTGATATACAAAAATGCAAGAGACAAAAAAAAGACTCTGCTCTGGCTCAGTGACCTTATTTCACTCCATGGTGATTTAATTAATTCATTGAGCTCCTGACTTAAAACACAAATGTGCTATTTGTATGATGTTTTTCAGCCTGTACATGGTTATTATTATAGTCTGTGTGAGGATGTACATGTTATTATGGTCTGTGTGAGGATCACCATCTTCATAGCAGCCTGTCGTGACGCGTTCAGTCCGCACGTGCCTCTGCGTCACGGCCGTTAGTGCCGGTGTGCGCGGGCCGTCTGAGGACAACCGTGTAGAGAGCCAGACGGTACAAACACCAACTAGACGAGGCTTTAGACCGACTGTCTGCCGCAGGAGAGCAGGCGGTGTGGGCGCCCTGTGAACACAACAGCGTCCTGGTTTAACCCACAGAGACACGTTTTATAAAGGTGAACAGTGTTGTCAAGAGAGCGGTAACCAACGTTACATCAACAACAGCTTCACACCTCGGCTCCCTCTCTCGTTCATGTCGAGCCCCGGTGAGTAAATCCGTGTGAAAGTATCAGAGTGGGTGGTTTATAAACTGTACAAAGCTTCCAAGAGAGCCACACAGTCAATTCAGGCGACATACACTCCGTTACCCGCATAGTGGCAGCACTTGTAACACAACTACAGGAAAGCTGCAAGCTAACCGGAAGTTGTGCGTATTTTGTTTTTCAAAATAAAATACAAGACACATAACATTGTGAATATCGAACAAGTTAAAGCAGCAGTAGGCAGAGTGTTTTTGGCATCATTGGGCTAAAAATTCCATAATAACCTTTTCAGCATATTGTAATTCAAGTGCTTTGAGAGAAGACTTCTGCACCTCCTAATGCTGTTTTTAAACGGTCTGTTTGTAACTTCTTACACATATAAATAAATCCAGGTCGGTGTCCCATGCGTGCTACGCTGTTCAGACTCAGACTCCAACACAAACTACATGGAAGCCATCAAACAGCAAAGTTTTATCTAGTGAAGCCCATCTGTTAAACAGTGTTGGCCGCGGTTGGAGGACGCGGGGTAGACCGTAGTTTTGGTCTCCAGGGCCGGAGTCTCTGCTGTACTCTGCTCCTCTGCCCGCCTGCCTTCACTCAGCTCGCTCCACCTCACGTGCATGCGCGCACACTACGCATTGCAGAAGACTTCGTAGCTCTGAGAATATCTAGTGAATGTACAGTGGACGTTTGTGCAGAAATAACTGCTGCAGCTCCTCCAGACCAACAGAGGTTTTCCGTGTCTTGTGAAGTGACGGGGCTCCGCAGCGAGTAACGTTATCGTCTCAGACCGGGTGTCGGTGTCTCCCCTGTTCCCTCCGGCCGCGGTCGGGAGGCTGAAGCAGGAATAGCCAAAACTAGGATCAGCAGTGATTCATGGAGAGACCTTCATCTGGTCAGCTAACATTACAGCCAAGCAGGTGAAATATAGAGTGATATTGTGGTTTTAGCTGACGTGTGTCGCCTCACTGTTTTGAGCGATGCTCATTCATATCTATTTAGAGCGAGCAAGCGCGAGCTCGACGCTGACTTTTGTAGACTTAACGGCCACAGGTGTTGCTGTTAACAAGCATTTCTGATTCCTACAAACAGTCCCTTTAATCATATTTGCTCCATTTCTGCCCCACTGCTGCTTTAACCCCGTCGAATATTTTATTTTGAAAATATTCTCCGGAACTACGTTGTTTTGGTCTTCTTCTGCTTGACTCTCAATGAGGGAAAAGGGAAAGCAAAGAGCTCAGGCGGTGGAGGTGGAAATGGAGAGCAAAAGCACTGGGAGGGAGAGCGAAAACGTTGAAGAGACATGGCGTGGCAGCGAGGCAACATAAGAGGACATCAGTCCACCAAGAGGAGTCCTCTGAAGAACAGAGTCAAGGTTGAGGAGTCGAGCTAACGTTGACTGTCTGGAGGATTTTCATCTCGCTTTGCTTCTTCCCTCGTAATCAGTGCGCACTACACGGTGGTGTTGCTCAGTATATCTGCAGAGAGAAGAAGTCTGTGCTGAACAACCCAGTCTGACAGGATAAAAGGTACAAGTGACTTCTTTTAGCCAACAACCACTCAGCAGCACTGTTGTTTGTTTACAGCCGCGATTAACGCTGAAGTTACATAGTCATGCACCTCAGCCATTGTTTGGTAACGTTAGCTAATGTGAGTGCAGTTAAACACACTTATACTCGTGTATATATTTGTACTCTGCATGAATTGACATGATGTTACAGTCATGGCGCAGCGACATGCACGATTATAACTAGCAACAAGCATCGTGGCTAAGCTAACTTACTGTTAGCTGCTTACATGTGAAAAATGTGACACAAAAGTGCCACATGGGGCTCTGTTGTAACCTCACGTTACCTGTGACTGTCAGAGGCAGAGAGAGGAGCTGCCCGGGCATGCCCTGTTTGGACACAAAGCTGAAACAATATCATAAGATTTATACTGAATTATCATAACCACAATAATAATAATAAATTCACAACACAACAGTCATGAATGTCAGTTGCCACCTCTTTGTCTGTGTCCTTTGGCTTCCACTGGAGAAAGCTTTGTAAACTAGCAACTAGCAAACATCACTCTCTCTCTCTCTCCTCTCCTCCTCTCTTTCCTCTCTCTCCTCTCTCTCTCTCTCCTCCCCTCTCTCTCCTCCTCTGTCTCTCCTCTCTCCTCCTCTCTTTCCTCACTCCTGCGCGCTCTCCTCTCTCTCTCCTCTCTCTCTCCTCCTCTGTCTCTCCTCTCTCCTCCTCTCTTTCCTCTCTCTCCTCTCTCTCTCTCTCCTCCTCTGTCTCTCCTCCTCTCTTTCCTCTCTCCTGCGCGCTCTCCTCTCTCTCTCCTCCTCTCTCTCTCCTCTCTCTCCT
>CAKAKR010035201.1:0-12558 GCA_916700685.1 Adelosebastes latens
GAGGCTCCTGACGGTGTATTAAATGAATAAAGTGTAAAATAGCCAATATGTCTTGTTTGTTCCTTGTTACTGATAGAGAGTTCAATCATCCAATCCACCAAACAACTCAAAACAAGAGTCAATACCAACAGGAGAATACACTGTTTACCATTGACGGAGCATTTTGGCAAATTTTTCTTGGGCGCTACCCACATAATCAGCTGTGCTGCTCATCCCACAAATGCATGATCCTTACAAGTTGGACATCATTGTGAAGGTAAATAAACAGGCTTTCCAACGATGTAAAATACAATGACCATTAGCATTGGAACAACAGAGAAATAATCCACCAAACACAAGTTTCCAAACTTTGTTTTTCCAGTTTATATATGTATATGTGTTGTTGTGTTGGTAGAGGGCGAGTACTCTCCGTGGGAGATGGATGTGTTGTGTACTGTATATGTGTTGTGTATATATATATAAATTATATATATATGTATATGTGTGTTGTGTTGGTAGAGGGTGAGTACTCTCCGTGGGAGATGGAGCGACATTCGGGCCTGTGGCTCCTGTTAGAGGAGGAAACAGGTAGAATCCAAACCAACCAAACTACATTCATAAAACCATCAATTCTGGCTGAACTTCACTGTATTAACACACAGTCTGAAGCTGCTGTCTATGGTGTCATGTGACCATTTTAACAACATGGATGTTGTTATAATCAGCTGCTTAACAACTGTTTGTTTAATATGTTTGTTTTCTTTCATTCTGATGGTCAGAGTAACAGAATAACACCAACAATAAACGTTAGATTTTTTACTGTGAACTCTGGTACAAATGACTAACATACAGTCTGTGTCTGTGAATACATGGCTGTTTACTCTAATGAAAAACACTATCTAGGTGCATTATGGGAAATGTAGCATCCAGTCTAAAAAGTCCCTTCAGTCACGAGTGGGAGACCCCAACAATTTTTACTATCATCTAAATACTTCTTCCACCAGAAATCATCCAGTACTGTGTACTTTATACTGTGTACTTTATGCTGTGTACATTATACTGTGTATTGTGTACTGTGTTGTACTTTATACTGTGTACTCCTGACACTGTTTCCTCCCTCTCTCCCCTCAGAGGAGGAGTTTTCTCCTCTCGTCTCCTCAGCAGTAGGAAGTGACATCACACAATGTGACGTACCTGACTCCGCCTCCACCTCGCTGTCCTGCATCGCCTCCTCCATACCTCCAGCTGAGACTCCGCCCACCGCCAACACGCCCTCCACAGCCTCCTTCGTCAGCACGGCTGACTCCGCCCCCGATGAGGACGGAGATGCAGCTCCGCCCACGCAGCTCAAACCTGTCGTCGTCATGGAAACAGCTGCTCAGAGACAACCTGCTGGAGGGCGGGGCTCGTTCGATGACATCAGCCCTGAACTGAAGAAGCCCCTCCTCCTGCAGGACAAAGGGGCGGGGCCAGAGGACCAGGGGGCAGAGTCTGAGGGGGTAAGGAGGGGGAGGGGCCCTAGAGAGGCCCACAGCCTCCCTGCTCGAGTCTTCCTCCCCCCTCTGCAGGATGGGGGCGGGGCTCTCCTCAGACAGGCTCCGCCCCCCAGACAGGTGGAGGTGGAAGGGGGCGGGGCCAGAGCCCTGTGGAGGACGGTGTTCACTGCAAACAGGAAGACGAAGAAGAAGAAGAGGAGCAGGACGTTACCTCCAGACGCAGCCAATCAGAGGAGAGCTACAGGTGATGACATCACACAGAAACACATACAGACAGTGAGGTCACAGTGATGAGGTCATAATTGTACTTCCTGTGTTGCTGTGTTCAGGTGTGACAGAAGAGTCTGACCTGGACTCGTCTGCTCTGCTCCAGAGATGTTCACTGAAACCCAGAAACAACGTAAGACACAAACGCACCGCCATCAATGACATCATCACCACGCTACGTCACATTTACACATGTTGCTAAAGGTCAGACACTTCAGGAGGTCCAGTAGTTATTATCTCGTACCACGAGTACAAAGACACTGGATCAAACTCACAACATGTGTCATAGTTTCCCAGTATAGACCCTGTTAGTGATGACGCCATGATGAGATCATGATGAGGTCACGGTGTTAGTTGGAGGCTAAACAAAGGAAAGACTGGAGGCTAACACTGGCAGTGGGCTAAAGTTACACATCTAAAATGTCATCTTGCTGTGTTGTTGGGTGCCAGAATTCAGACATCACATACATTAGAGATGACAAACTGTGATTCGAGGCTCTAGCGAGCTACAATTTCAGAGAAATGTTTCAGAGATGGAGAGTAAATGTTGCTAATATTTAGCCTTCTGCTAACCGCAGCTAATGGCTCACGGCTGCTGTTAGCAGAAGGCTAAACTATTAGCGACCCTTTCTTTCCATCTCTGAAACGTTTCGGCGATATTGTACAACTGTCTTTTCTTTGACTGACTTTACTGAAGGATAGTTAAAGCTGAAGTAGGCGAGATTGGTTCAAATATGAAAAAAAAATATTTTTATAAAACGGTCGCTATATCGTGACAGTAGTACGTGAAACAGGTAACCTGGAAAAAATCATGTGCCTCTGTGTCCTCCGGTGTCCTCTGGTGCTCCTAACGGCATCTGCAAGATTTCACATACCAGAGGAAAACAAGCAGTAAGAGCTGATCTGAGTTCTTCTGTCCATCTGCCGTTTATGAGAGCCGGCTGTCAATCACTCTCGAACTCCGACCAAACGGTCAAACTAGGCAGCGCTGATCACATATGAATCAATATTATGTTACGTTAATGCCTATTTCTCGCCTCAAATGTTGTCATAATCATCTTGTAGTGCACGGTTTAGCTGTAAAATGAGAAAGTTTGTGACGCCATTGTGAAATCTGGTGAAGGAACACCAAGTTCCGGTCACATGACCGGAGCACAGCAAATAGGAACGCTCTCTCAATGAAATTACCTGTGATTGGTCAAAGTCTCCCGTCACGGGCTAGATTTTCTAAAGCCTGAAAAGAGAGCCATGAGGAGGTGCAGAAGTCTAGTTATCTCTCAGAACACTTGAATTACAATATGCTGTAAGGTTATTATGGAATTTTTGCCCAATGATGCCAAAAATATACTGATAAACTGCCTACTGCCACTTTAACTATAGGCATCCAAAGGTTTATACGCCCTCAATTTATCTTTACAGAGCAGCCGTTGGCCACCAGCCTGCTGGTCGGACGGCTGGCTACTTAGCTAGCTTAGCTTGCTAATTCCAAGATGAGGCGAACAAAGTTGTCCCTCATCTGGCAATAGCAGTGTGCTTTCCTACGCTGTGACAAGAGTGTGTGGGTGAAGCATTAAGTTGTTAAATTTTACCAGTTTAGCGACTGGCAAGTTAGCTAGCTACCTTGCTAATTCCACCATGCTACAGAAAATGAGCCCAACAGCGGACAGCGCTGGGTCACGGTCCCTGTACACTGCACGGCAAACGGCGCCCGATGAAGCTGAAATTTTGGTCCGAATCTAAAATGAGTCGTGCGGCTCAAAATTCGGGCCAGAAACAGTTTAAAATCGTACGGTGTACGCCCAGCTTTGTGGCAACAACAGAGCTGATCTGAGCCAGATAATCCCACCCACTGCTCTAGAAGTATTTTCCAAGATCCAGTTGAGTTCTGGATCCAGTCCCCATTAGAGGTCCTCCGGTTAACTGTCTTGCTCTGGTGTTTGTAGCTGCGTCTGGACTTGTCCGACCTCACGTCTAAAATTCAGAGAGTCTCAATAAAAGAGGAGGAGGAGAACCAGGAGGTATCAGCTGTGTTAGATTCAGGTTCTGTAGGAAATCAGTGTTTTGGGTTGTTGGTAGTTTAGGTTCTGTGGTGGTTCTGAGAGTGTTTTTTTAGCCAAATAGAGACCAATTGAATGTCTTTGTCAACTGACTCATCTCGACTGACGTCTAATTTGACTTCAGGTTTGTCCCGACTGACTTGAGATTTGTTTCAGCCATTTGAGACTTGACTTGGACTTGTTTTGAGGGACTTGGGATGGACGTGAGTCTGGACACAACGTACAAGCACGTTGTTTTGACTTACTTGAGACTTGACTTACACTTGACTCAATTGACCTAGACTCGTCTTGACTTACTTGAGACTTGACTTAGACTCGTGACACCTGACTGGATATGGACGTGTCCTTGAAGACTTGGAAACCACAGACCTGTTTGAGTCCAGTGTTTGTTATGACCTCACTCTGTTTTGTTTGGCTGTTTTTGTGCTTCCTGTCTCTAAGCCGGCATACATTCCTCACGCTCTGGCTTTTAAACGAGCGTACGCCATCAAGGTACAGACCCGAGTCCTCATCAGTCTGGTTTCTGGTGGGAGTCTAGTCCTCTACGGGGGTCCTGGCAGACTCTCTGTAATGTACTAACACTGTTGTTTGTGTTGTTTCAGAGACGCTCTCTGAAGGACAGAGTCCCCCTCCAGGACTCTGACAGCCAGTCCTCGTGTCCCACAGAGGTGGTGGGGGCCCTGGTCCAGCCGAAGGAGCCGTCTAGCCTAAGTGTGAAGGAGATCATGTTCCATAGTAGACAAGAGGAGGAAGACGAAGACCTGGATGCAAAAATCACCCGACGAGTTCAGAGAGCTGCTCGAAGAAAAGCCAAACAGGAACAGCTGAAGAGACTCCACAAAGCCCAGGTGAGTCCACCTGAGGACAGAGACAGACCAGGTCCACCTGAGGACCGAGACAGACCAGGTCCACCTGAGGACAGAGACAGTCAGGGTTAAAGACCAGGTCCATGTTTGTGTTTCAGACGATCCAGAGACAGTCAGGGCTAAAGACCAGGTCCATGTTTGTGTTTCAGATGATCCAGAGACAGTCAGGGTTAAAGAATAGTTCCATGTTTGTGTTTCAGATGATCCAGAGACAGTCAGGGCTAAAGACCAGGTCCATGTTTGTGTTTCAGATGATCCAGAGACAGTCAGGGTTAAAGACCAGGTCCAGTAATGTAGGTAAATCTTGTTTCAGATGATCCAGATGCAGCTTCAGCAGGTGGAGGAGAGACAGAGACAGCTGGAGGAGAGAGGAGTGATGGTGGAGAAAGCTCTGAGAGGAGAAGCAGGTACAAACAGTACACATACATTATAGTATATAAACTATATAGTATAAGGGTTAGCATGTTCTCTCCGTGTTAGCGTGGGTTTCTCCGGGTTCTCCAGTTTCCTCTCACAGTCCAAAGACATGCAGGTTAGCGTGGGTTTACTCTGGGTTCTCCGGTTTCCTCCCACAGTCCAAAGACATGCAGGTTAGCGTGGGTTTCTCCGGGTTCTCCGGCTACCTCCCACAGTCCAAAGACATGCAGGTTAGCGTGGGTTTACTCTGGGTTCTCCGGTTTCCTCTCCACAGTCCAAAGACATGCAGGTTAGCGTGGGTTTACTCCAGGTTCTCCGGTTTCCTCCAACAGTCCAAAGACATGCAGGTTAGCGTAGGTTTACTCCGGGTTCTCCGGTTTCCTCCAACAGTCCAAAGACATGCAGGTTAGCGTAGGTTTACTCCGGGTTCTCCGGTTTCCTCCCACAGTCCAAAGACATGCAGGTTAGGTTAATTGTTGACTCTAAATGTCATGTGTGAATGGTTGTCTGTCTCCATGTGTCAGCCCTGTGATAGTCTGGCGACCTGTCCAGGGTGTACCCCGCTTTCACCCTGTCTCACCTGTGTTTCTGTCCGTTTCAGATTATTGGGGAGACTCCACCGACAACCAGCAGGACATCGAGCTTCACCTGGAAGGTTAGTTCGCCTTGTGATCTACATATCATACAACATAGTGTACTACGGTATACTGAAGTATACTGAAGTATACTGAAGTATCCAGCCTGTAGTAGTCCAACCGGTCTGTCTCTCTGTCTATGTAGGACTAGGTAAACTGGATAATCCGGCTCTTATGCAGCAGTGGTTCCAGTTGGTCCAGGAGAAGAACTCTCTGGTCCGATACGAATCTGAACTCATGATATTGTGAGTATCTGATCTTTAAGTCTAGCAGCAGGTTCAGGTTTACCAGATCCTCCAGAATGTGGTTCATTCAGCAGGTTCAGGTTTACCAGATCCTCCAGGATGTGGTTCATTCAGCAGGTTCAGGTTCACCAGATCCTCCAGGATGTGGTTCATTCAGCAGGTTCAGGTTTATCAGCTCTTCCAGAATGTGGTTCATTTAGCAGGTTCAGGTTTACCAGATCCTCCAGGATGTGGTTCAGGATGAATCAGGACTGTGTGGATCCTGGTTTCAGACTCTGGTCTCTGCTGTGTTTCAGTGCTCGAGAGTTGGAGTTGGAGGACCGACAGAGTCGCCTGCAGCAGGAGCTCAGGGAGCGGATGGCGGTGGACGGTAACGTTACACCGACTCGTTAAACACAGCAGGATTTCCTGTTTCTGACGTTAATCATTTAAACACATGATGCTGTAACCATGGAAACATCAGAGTACCGAGCTAACCGAGATCAGCAGGGTGGCGGCTCACCGTCGGCCCCATGTAGGTAGACTGTTCAGCCTTTAGCGGCACGGTTGGACCGTTGTCGGCCCATGGTCGGTCCGTTGTCGGCCCATGGTCGGTCCGTTGTCGGACTGTTGTCAGCCCATGGTTGGTCCGTTGTCAGACCGTTGTCGGCCCACGGTCGGTCCGTTGTCGGCCCACGATCGGACCGTTGTCGGCCCACGGTCGGTCCTTTGTTGGCCCACAGACACAGGACTTAATGGGGATTTGAATATTAACCCTGTATTTATGTGATGCTGCTGACATAATAATATTTAATATTTAGTGAATATTAACCCTGTGTTTATGTGATGCTGCAGACATGATCATATTTAATATTTAGTGAATATTAACCCTGTGTTTATGTGATGGTGCAGACCACCTGAAGCAGGACTGGGAGCTGCTGGAGGAGCGTCTGATCCTGGAGGAGATGCTGGACGTGGTGGAGCAGAGAGACTCTCTGGTGGCTCTGCTGGAGGAACAAAGACTGCAGGAACGACAGGAAGACCAGGACCTGGAGGAGGTCATGATGACCCGAGGACTGGGACTCAGCTGGACCTGAACCTGGAAGGGTCTCTGCAGGACCCAAACTGGTCTGAACTGGTCAGCAGTGATGTCATAATAACCACAAGCATGACCTCATCAATGCAAAAGTTGATATGAAAACAGAATTCTGGACCCGATCTGAAGTGGACTCAACCCAAACCAAATGTAAATAGATTCAGCTAACCCAGATCTGAGAGGAGATCTGGGTTAGAGAGGAGATGATCTGTGGAGTCCACAGAGAGCTCCTCCTCTTCTTCTTCTTCTTCTTCCTCCAATCTGCCGGGTCGGACCAGATTATGTCAAAGTTAGAATTCATTGCTATTTATAGCTGGCAATTTGGTGATAGATAACTATCTAGCTAGCTAGCTAGAGGCTATATAGCTATTTATAAATAGCAATTTGGTGATAGATAGCTAACTATCTAACTAGCTAGTGTGAACAGGAATATTAGTGGAATATTAATTTTCATTAGTCATGTAAACAGATTAATAGGAATATCAACTTTTTCAGAATAAGGACATAAAACTGTAATATTTAGTGCATGTAAATGTAGTCACTGAAGTGAAGAACAGACGTGTTTCTGCACACAGGAACACTAGTTAGTAACTTGAACTAGTTACATGAACTACTTGACCTAGTTTACCAAGCTGTGTGTTAACTGTTATAACTGCTGCTGCTCCTCTGATGGTGATATTGATATTTATTGAAATAACTCAGTTTTCAGTGTTAAAGTCATTCAGACATATTGATTATTGTGCCAACACCAGACTTCACCTGTCTGCCTTATTTTATCCCCACCTGTCTGCCATCTGATCAATAACTGATTATTATTGGTTATGTGACTGTTGATGTAACCTGTCTTCCATCTGATCAATAACTGATTATTATTGGTTATGTGACTGTTGATGTAACCTGTCTTCCATCTGATCAATAACTGATTATTATTGGTTATGTGACTGTTGATGTAACCTGTCTGCCATCTGATCAATAATTGATGATTGTTGGTCATGTCACTGATGATGTAACCTGTCTGCCATCTGATCAATAACTGATTATTGGTCATGTGACTGATGATGTAACTATGTACTGACAACAAACAGCCTTCTGACATCACTTCTTCTTCTTCTCTGATAAATGATTGATTTACCTCTGATTACTGTGGTTGTTTGTGTCCAATCAGGATCACACTTTTTCTCCAGATGTTCCCTCCACATCAGGGACTATACATGTGTATATATATATGTTTATATGTATGTATATATGTATATATATATATGTATATGTATATGTATATATACATATGTATATATATATATATATACATACATATATGCATATACATACATATATATACACATACGTATATATATACATATATATACACACATATTTATATATGTATATATATGTATATATGTATGTATATATATATGTATGTATATATGTATATAAATGTATATATGTATATATGTATATATATATATATATATGAGCAGTATAGTTTTAATAGTAATATTAATGTGCAGTGACTTTAGTCCTACTCAACAAACATCAACAGCACATTATGAACACTGCAGCAATGAATGAATTAAATGTATTTATAAAGAAATAAGGATGCAGCGGAATTTAATGTAGTTATACTAAAGAATTAAAACAAAACAGTTTAGTTCTTCATAGTATCTCTCACCTGGTATCACTTTAGATTTCTCTCCAAATTTATGATATTTCTGTCTAAATATATAATATTTCTGCAGATCATTGAAGAAGCTGGTCGTGTCTAGAAGGTAACCTGCAAATTGTGCTCTGAGATCTGCAAAAACTCTCGCGAGACTATCAGAACCTTAGCTATTGAATTCCAACCTCAACAATCTCGCGGGAGCTTCACATGGTTCCCTTCTAGACCCCACGACCGAAAAAGGTTACGCTCGACGTCTCCTCGAACGTAACCAACGTCTTCGTCAGGTGTGGGCGGAGTCACTGCGCGGTAAACTGAGTGGTTAGCGTTATTAGCTACATCATTAGCATACCGGTAGACTAGCTAAGTGTTAGCGTTAGCGATTAGCATAAACAATTCAGAAGCTAAATGAAGTGTCAGTCCTTCCGGTTTCAGTCCTGTAAGTGTAACCCACCCACAATTTTCATCATAATCATTATCATAATGTGACATGTTGCATAATTATTCAAGCTCACTCGAATTTAAGTTTCAGACACAGATAGTCCAGGCTAAGCCACTTTGTTTTATTGGAGTCATTTGTTTTCAACATTTTGCAGCAGTTGGCAAACGCTTGGTGGTAATGACCTGTAGGTGGCAGCTGCGCAGCGCGGTGTGTTTTCTTTTCGCTGCTTGCTGTGAGAGGAGACGAGAAGTTAGCTCTCTGTAAGAAAAGGAAAAGAAGATCCAAACCTGGGGATTTTCCAACGCAGTGTCTGAAAACTTGTATCTGTTGAAATAGGTAAGCTCATATATCTTGTTTAACTGTCATTTTTTTTAGTTTAAAACTAAATGTTACCGTACAATCGTAGTGAATACAAACGTTCAGATTAGCCGCACCGCTCGTCTTGGAGATAGTGTGTGTGTGTGTTGTCTTTCAATGTATGCTAACTGTTGTTGCATACTATTAGTTAAGATTTTAAAAAGTTCTGTGGCCAGTGTTTAATGATTTTACCGTGGTTAAGTTTGACTTTTAGCTCACATGTATGAAGGTGTAATGTGTTTGAGTCTAGCCTGTTTGTAACTAAGAGCCGCGGTGTGTTTTCTTCTTTTCGATGCTTGCTGTAGAGGGAGGAGACGCTAAGTTAGCTCTCTGGAAGAAAAGGAAAATAAGATCCAGACCTGGGGGATATTCCAACATGGTGTCTGAAAACTTTTATCTGTTGAAAAAGCCCGGACTGTGAGAGAGGTGTGGTGGTGACCTGGTGGTGTGAAGGAGGAGCGGAGCGTTTCCACTCTACATAGATTTGTACAGCGAGGAGCGACCGTGGCTGGTGGACTACAGATCTGGATTCTGGACTCCAGGCCTGAGCGGGACTTGGCTTTAATTTCTACTATAACACCAGTAAGATCTTTCCATCATTTGGGATTGGGAAGACCACCTCTAAAATAACTTTTGGACTGAGCTAAAATAGGGACTCTAGTTGTGCACAACTAAATTAAGAGGCTAAAGCTGCAGCAAAACTTAAACATTTTCTGGCCAGATTTTTTATTTTTATTTTATTTATTCATTTGTTATTTTATCATTCTGAGTTAATTTGGGAGTTGATTGTTGAAAGTTTCAATAATATTGGTACAGAAAAAGAGTTATTGTGTGTCTGTGTATTATTTCTCTGAGTGAAGTCAGTCATTATCTACAGCCAAAGACCAATTAGATATTCAGTGTAAATACATTGTCTTTATCCTCGAACCAGGATATCACTTTAGGATTAACTGTGGTAATCCCAGACCTTGAGATTTATTTTTTCTAGTTATTGTTAGAGGCATATTTAGACTTGGTTACATTAGGTTACTATGAAAAGAGTTCAACACACCGGCTATCTGTTGTTTATCTGTTGTTTATCTGTTGTTTATCTGTTGTTTAATCTGCTGGTTTATCTGATGGTTATCTGCTGTAGGGGTGGAATGGTTCACAAAATTCATGGATCAGTTCATATCACGGTTTTCAGTTCGGTACGGTACATTTATGGTACAGCGAGGAGGTCATGTTCTGATTTCAACATGCTTTTCATTTATTTGGCAAAAATAAGTTGGCAAATGTTTGCCTTAACAAAAGTATGGCTTACATAAGGAACATAAACACTTCTTCATTGACAAGAATTAATTGAAAGAATAAGTCTTCTACAGTAATTAGTGCAAACAAAAAATGCAGCTTTGTTTTTTTCATATAAATGTGATATAATTATGGACTAAGGCCATCAACATAAATTGAAGCATAAGCTCAAACAGAACTATACTAAAAAACAACAACAGTATAACATATGTCTCGATTCCCTGATTATCAGCTCTTAATTGAAAGATTAGTTTTTCCACTCAAAAAGTGCAGTATTTGGAGGAATACGGTTGGATTTCTGTGCCACTGTGTTATTTAAAAATAATAAATATAAATCACATTACATACAGGGATTGTGCTGCTGGAATTACTATGTTGCCTAAGTGTATAGCGCGGCTCAAGTAACGTTACGTCGATCATATGCTGAATTCCAGCGTCATCCACGACTGCATAAGGCTGCATATCTTTCACTATAAATCTCCCCAGTGCTTTAGTTATGTTTTTTGCCCTGTCTGAATCTGCATGTGCAGGCTGTTTAAATGCTGCGGGGAGGAGTTGCTCCTTCCTACCGACTCTCTTCTCCTTACGCTATCAACAGCCACACCGGAGTGATGGCTTCATAAATGGTTCATCATATTGGAAGTGTTGCCGCTAGCATAAACCACACGTGTTGCACAGTGCTTACACAGTCGCCGTTTTATCCACCACCTTTTTCCGTCATTTTCATAGGTAACACTAAATCCGTAATGCACCCATACAGCAGAGTGAAACGATGCTGGTGGATCCTCTAACTGTACTTTATCGTGTTCACTCGCCATTTCCTAAACTGACTGACAGCCGCACTCTGCAATTCATCCGTGAAGTAGGCTGGGTCACGCTTCATCAACGCTTCACAACTTCGGCGTACAACACATGCACAGTAAAATCTGGTCTGCACTCGCCAAAATTGAGCCAATAGCAACGCACGACTGCAGCTTCAGTAACACTGCGCATGTGTTATATCCCATACCTCAAGACCCATGTCCACCCGTGTCCCAGCCTCCTTCCATAGACCTTGATTTGTAGTGTCACAATAAACGGGAGCCTAACTCTACATGAAAAAAATACACAATCGGCTTCATAACTTATTTCAAATGAACCGAACAATTCATACACGACCCGAACCGTGACTAGTGAACCGAACGGTTCAGATTTTTCCCCTTAACCAATCCGTCCCTAATCTGCTGGTTTATCTGCTGGTTATCTGTAGTGGCTGTAGTCTTTGTGCTACTGGGTTAGTCTTTGTCCTACTGTGTTAGTATTTGTGCTACTGGGTTAGTCTTTGTCCTACTGGGTTAGTCTTTGTGCTACTGAGTTAGTCTTTGTGCTACTGGGTTAGTCTTTGTCCTACTGGGTTAGTCTTTGTGCTACTGGGTTAGTCTTTGTTCTACTGGGTCAGTCTACTGGGTTAGCCTTTGTGCTACTGGGTTAGCCTTTGTGCTACTGGGCTAGTCTTTGTTCTACTGGGTTAGTCTTTGTTCTACTGGGTTAGCCTTTGTGCTACTGGGTTAGCCTTTGTGCTACTGGGCTAGTCTTTGTTCTACTGGGTTAGCCTTTGTGCTACTGGGTTAGTCTTTGTGCTACTGGTTAGTCTTTGTTCTACTGGGTTAGCCTTTGTGCTACTGGGTTAGCCTCTGTGCTACTGGGTTAGTCTTTGTTCTACTGGGTCAGTCTACTGGGTTAGCCTTTGTGCTACTGGGTTAGTCTTTGTTCTACTGGGTCAGTCTACTGGG
>CAKAKR010035202.1:0-14861 GCA_916700685.1 Adelosebastes latens
AGAATACGACATGCCGTGATTGGTCGTGGTCATACGTGTAGTCTTGCCAGTCACCCGACCAAGACACTGCAAGAGTTTATGGCACTGTGATCGTTAGATCTGACATGGTGACCATCGTCAAAGACAAAAATATCGTGTAGTCTGATCCCGGCATTAGGGACGAGCACAGATGACATTTTTAGGAGCTTTTGATGAGCCGATATTTACAGGCAAACATCACCGTGTCAGCCAAAGTCACCTCTGGGTTCAGCCGTTGGCACAGGGGAGGATAATTCATGTTTGATGTCTCCAGAACTGCTGTATATCACTGCACAGACAGTATTAGGTGCTCCTGATTGGCCGTCTTACAGAGGGCATTGTCAGACATTACACCATTTTCTGATGATTACTGCTACTATTAAAACGATAAGGTTGAAAAACACGTTTTAAAATGTTTCAAATTTTGCAATATGATGAAATATTGTCAAAAGTTTCCATCCAGCTAGCCCAATACAACTTGCAGAAGAAATGTTGAACGGAGTCTTAGCAAGAGAGAGAGACACTAGAGAGACTTTCACAGGATTGCCTATACTTTGTGCACTGTCGCTTGGCAATGAGGAAAGACAGGAGAAGAGAGATGGCAATCAGAGAAGTGATTTTGGTGATAGAAGATGGAGAGATGGAAGTCGATTTTATATTTAAGGTGAAGGGGAGTAGAGATGTCGCTTTGGGCCTTTCACACAATCTTTCCTGGGAAATAGAGAGGAAAGAACTCGAGAAGTTCATGTAAAGGGCACAGGCACTCAACGTAAAGTGGAAATCCATTCTGTAACAGGTGCGGGTGACCTCACATAGATCAGTATTTTGTTAATGCGAAACTGAACCAATGCAAGAATCCAAAGTCTACGGGATTCATTCATTGCATATGCATTTCTTTTAAAAAATGCCCAGAATTCACAGCATCTGAATTTACAACTTATGTATCTTTGGGTCAAGGATTTGTATTCATACCGTGAATAAGCATGAAATAAATAAAAAAAAAAATCACTCTGACTTTGTACATTTTCCCACAGCAGAAAATTTACAGTATAACTTCTGCAGAAACCTCTCCAGGCCTCACAATGAGCCTCATGCAAGAACCAATTACAGGCCTATAACCTACCCGGTCTCACGGGAAAGCAAATACCACGACATTACACGGACATTCGCGGCGATTACCTCATTAACGTTATGTTTCCCTTATAGCATTGGGATCAAACGTGAAATATTGCCAAATAGGTGCGTTTGCTTTTCACTTCGACAACAAATCCTCTGCCTCCTGCTCCTACTACTCTGAGCTGACGGACCAGATCCATTTCAACAAAATGGGTCAATTATTTGTATTTATTACTTAAAAGCTACATGCCTCTGTTTTTTTGTAATGTTCAAATGTTTTTAATAAAAGAGTGCGTGTTGAATTACATAGGATTTATTGTTGTTGTTGTTTTTTTTACCGTGGTATCGAATTGGTATCGAGAATCGTGGAAATTCACTCGTATTGGTATCGACTACTAGATTTCTGGTATCGTGACATCCCTAAACGTAACTTACAAAACAAAACACCGGTCAACAACCGTCTCAAACACGGGTCTACTGGTTAAAAGTCCGGTGTTTGTTGGGCCCATCCATCTCCCCACTCGCCTAAAGATCACAATGATCTTTCTTGCTTTTTATACTACGTCACTAACACTTACCGTAGCATTTATATGCGTTTACATTGCAGTCAGTACAGGATACATGGCGTACTTATTGCACGCTAAACGCTTTGCGCAATATCGTGGCATTTATATGCCTTTTCACGTGAACGGGCTGCTATTACAGATGTGTTCCTACAGTACGGATGAGAACTTGTGGCATTGACCAGTTTTCTCTTGCTTAGAAATTCACGAGTGCTCCAGGCCTGTTATGTACAACATTGTTTGGCTTAATCAGAGTGATGTGCATCATGGCTTGCCAATTTACTGACAGGCAAAATGTTATTGCCATATTTTGACATGAGAATTTAAGGAATTAGTTCTGTTTCCTCTGCTGATTTCTGACAGCAGGAGCTCAGCGGTGTGAAGTTCTTTCTTTTACTCGTGGTTGACATATTTGTGAAGGAAACTTGGCCACAAGCAGAGAGGAACATGGCAGCCTTGTACAGAAGTTCAGGAGCATTGATTATGCTAATGATCAACTCTCACGAACGTGCAACTGCTCATGAACAGGTGGCATTCATCAGGCTGAAACAAGCTGGTGAATCCAACTCCAAACACTTGGAACAAAAACAGGAGAGGTTTGAGAATACGGACATGTTCTGAGGCCAAATGTATCTTTCAGTGTGAATGACAGCCGAGAGCATACTTCTAATGATATGGTTGATATTAAATTACATCATGGTGCTTGGTCTTCTTGGATCCACTCGGTTCCAGTGGGCAACCTGATTGTATAGAAGTCTATGAGAAAATGAGCCTACTTCTCACTTGATTTATTACCTCAGTAAACATTGTAAACATGACTTTATGGTCTCAATCACTAGTTTCAAGTCTTCTTCAATACAGCATGATGTTCATTTAGTAAATGATGGTCCCATTTAGAGTCAAATAGACCATAAAGCAGAGGATGCTTTAGGGTGTGGCTACCTTGTGATTGACAGGTCGCTACCACGGCGTTGTCCTGTCTGGGAGTTGTCTGTGTTTTCGTCTTAGGACTTTAACCCTTTCACAGTGTGTTTTCAGTCCATGGAAGTTAATTGTAACATTTTGGTCGCCTGAAAATGTCTTAGTCAGCGTTCAGTTGTACTTAGCTCCACCCTCTTATGTCACCTCTGGTTGCAAAAAAACAAGATGGCGTCAGCCAAAAACCAAGATGGTGATAGTCAAAAACCAAGATGGCGGAGGTCAAAAACCAAGATGGCGACGGCCAAAAACCAAGATGGCGACGGCCAAAAACCAAGATGGCGACAGCCCTAAACCAAGATACAATGGACAAAATGCCGGACTCGAGGCTTCAAAATGGCAGTCCACAAACCAATGGGTGACGACACGGTGACTACGTCCACTTCTTATATAATGGTCAGTTACGGTCAGTCGTGTTTTCGTCTTACAACTTTAACCCTTTCACAGTGTGTTCTCAGTTCATGAAAGTTAACTGTACCATTTTGGTCACCTAAATATGTCTTATTCAGCATTTTGTTGTACTTAGCTCCACCCTCTTGTGTCACTTCTGGTTGAAAAAAAAAAAAGATGGCGACGGCACAAAAAAATCCAGATGGTGACTGCCAAAAACCAAGATGGCGACGGCCAAAATGACGAAATCAAGGCTTCAAAACCGTAGTCCACAAACCAAATGGTGACGTAACGATGCTCGGTTTGGAGGAAGCAAAACAGGACCCAGGCCAGGGTCTGACTACGTTGGAATGATACTTTGGTCGGGTAGAGTCTTGTTTTACTGCCATGGGTCTGAGGTTTGTGTCTCAGTATGACCAACACCCAAGTGGATCCTAATGGAGCTGAGACTACTCAGCATTAAGTCTGATCACATGGTACGTCATAATCACAGCAGGAGAAAATATGGGTTAAAAAGTGATACTGTGGACAATGACAATTGCTGTTTTGGAATATGATTCACAGATTTGAAAATTGTTTAGAACATCAATATCTCCTATCTGTTACTACAGAATGTTTTATTGTTGGTGCAGGAGGTGAATGACTATCTATGACTGCTACTGGTGTTGGTGTTCTTTCTTTGTTAGGGTCTGTTGGGGTTGACCTCATTTTGGATTGGGTCTCATTATTCTTGGGGTTTATTCTGGTTGGGTCTGGCTTTGCTCGGGTCCCTCTCGGATCAGGTCTCTTGTTTTTTGAAAATGAATTCATGCTCGCTGCTCTCAACTCCTAGTTTCTTCTCTCCATTCCTCTCTGTTCTCATTTCATTTCCATTCTGAACTTTCCCTGTGTGACTGCTTCTCTTCATTCTGTCACTGCGCTCTCCCTCTTCCCGTTCTGTCCTTTCTGCCTCCCCTTCTCTGATTGCTATTTTCTTCCCTCTTCCTCCGTTTCTGTCATTCTTCCCCTTTCACTATGGCTGTATTCAAAACCGCATACTATACTAGTAGGACGTACTGATTTGGCCAAAATATAGCATGCAGTATGCGAACTTCATTAAACTAGTCTACCTCGCCTACTGTATCCCACAATGCAAAGCGCTGGAACGGTACAGGCTATGGTCACAACAACAACAGCAGCCAAAAAGCGGCTCGTTTTGTTTTTACATTTTTTGTAGCTATTTCATCCCTAAATACACTTCTGAACATTTTTGAGGCGAGAAATCAGCTGTGTAGATTTTGAATGTCGGCAGTTTTTTTGATATTAGATGGTGAGTCGAACATTTGCTCCAACGTTTTCAGAGTTTAGAGGCTCCACAAACTGCCGTGGCAGCTAGCTAGCGCCTGCCGGGGTCGCTACCTCGCCAGCCGGGCGGTCACGCTCAGAGACCGCTATGAGCTGGCTGGAGCTCTCTAGAGACCGGTCTGTAGACGAGAGGCTTTTATTTCCTTGTTGATGGATGGTTTGTTTGAATAGCACAACATAAATTTCCATCATAAAATGAATAGAAACCTGTGATTATCTGCTTTTTTGGAGTTGTAAAGCTCCACAATCGCCCGCGGGCGTAGCTCGCTCGCCAGCCGGCCAGTGACGCTCACTGAGCGACTACAGAGCAGGAGAGTGGCGAGGGAAAGGCAGAGAGATACCTGCTGAGACAATATGACCCTTTATAACATTACTCTAATATCTGGAGGTAGGTCATTACACTATTTTGTTGCTATAGCAGAAAAAGCAGTTTGAGTCAAATTTGTCAAGCAATGTTTTATATTTACCGTCTCCCCTTGTTGATGATCCTGTTTGTCTTACTTCACTATGAGAATAAATAATTTAAAGCTGCAGTGGGTAGAAATTGAACAAATATGATTAAAAATTTTTTTTTTTTAAAAACGGTCACTATATCCTGACAGTAGTGCATGAGACAGGTAATCTGAGAAAAATCATGCGCCTCTGTGTCCTCCAGTGTCCTCCAGTGTCCTCCGGTGCTCCTAATGGCATCTACAAGATTTCACAGACCGGAGTAAAACAACCAATCAGAGCCGGGCTGGAGTCTGCCGTCCAGCTGGCGTCTATGAGAGCCGGCTGTCAATCACTCGTAAATTCCGATCAAGCGGTCAAACTAGGCAGCGCTGATCAAATATGAACTCTGTTACTGTAATGTCTATTTCTCTCCTCAAATGTTTTCGGAAACATCTTGTAGTGTACTGTTTAGCTGTAAAATGAGAACGTTTGTGACCCGGCAGCCATGTTGAGATCCGTTGAGGAAAGCCGGAGCACAGCCAATAGGAACGCTCAATATGACCTGTGATTGGCCAAAGTCTGCCGTCACGGTCTAAATTTTCTAAAGCCTGAAAACGGAGCCATGATTAGGTGCAGAAGTCTAGTTCTCTCTCAGAACACTTGAATTACAATATGCTGAAAGGTTATTATGGAATTTTTGCCCAATGATGCCGAAAAATATACTGACTACTGCAGCTTTAAAGGGTGCTGGAGCTAAACCTGCAATATCTTATAAAGTTAACAAACACCAGTCATAAACAAAAAGTATCCAATTGTTTTTTTCTGATAATATTGCAATAGTGGTATGAATTTATTTTTTTGTCAGTGCTTTAAGGGCTTGTTTAAAGGCTAAAGCCTGGCCTAGCAGAATAAATGTCTTTAAAGGTCCCATATTGTAAAAAGTGAGATTTTCAGGTCTTTTATATTCTTTTATAGGTCTTTTTATGTTAAACTATCAAAACGCTCAATATACGGAGAAATACACACAGCCCGTATTTAGAAATTGTGCGTTTGAAACAAGCCGTCTGGATTTCTGTCCATTTGGTCATAAATATACAATATTTACACCATTACATGGTTTTAAACATAAACATTCTAAATGTGTAACATCAGCTGACAGGAAGTAAACATGGACCCAAGCTGTTGCCTAGCAACGCAATTCTGTTGCAATTCCATTGCAATTCCGTTGAAATGCACTAAAACGGAGCGTTTCAGACATACAGGTATATTCAGGCAGACAGTATGAGGAAAATAATGTTGTTTTTTTAACATTACAGCATGTAAACATGTTCTAGTAGAAACACAAAATATAAGTATGAACCTGAAAATGAGCACGATATGGGACCTTTAACTGATTCCTACTGTATACTGCGTTCGTCAGTAGTATGTAGTAGGCGGTTTCGAATACATCCTATTTCTACATCTTCACCATCCCTTCCCCTTCTCCCTCCTTTCTTGTCTCTCTTTCTCTTCTTCTTTCACCACTTTCAGTCTCCATCTTGACTCTCAATGAAAAGATTCTCCTCCCTCCCTCCTTTCATCCATTTCTCCTTACCCCTTTCCTTTCCTCTATATCTTTTTCTCTCCATCTCTTGGTCTCTCTCTCCCCCCCCCCCCTCTCTCTTCCTCTATCTTACAGCATTTGTCAGAAAAAAATGGTTTTAGGATCATACTGAGACGCTCCTGAAAAGTGATTTCCCACATTTTGCCCTCTCCCCCTCTTTACCCCCCAAGAGGCATTCGATCAAACAATACCAGTCCAATCCAATAAGATGCCATCCTGAGCCAACTGTGTGTGTGTGTGTGTGTGTGTGTAAAGCCAGCATTCTGCTGAACAGTATTGGCATCCCCAGGGGCTCCCTTGGTCTGTGTGCAGCCAGACTTTCTAAAGAGTGAGGGAGAAATCAGGGGGAAGACATGTGAGTGAGGGTAAGATGACAGAATTGCAAAAAGAGAGAAAGAAAAAAAGACAGGGAACCAAATTGAGGGGAGAAAGCGTCAAATCTTCCATTTGAATTAACAGAGAAAGCAGAGCGCGATTGGCTGTGTCGCCTCGCTGCTGAGCCCACTGAAATGGGGATGATCCACAGGCTTTGTTCTGTGCAGCTGTATACAAGCTCACAGGGATGCAAGCCTCTCCTCTTCTCTTCTCTCTTGTTCAAATACCTGTCGCTTCAGCGGCCGCAGTTACACACAGCCACCACAGGGGAGCAGTAGTGTCAAATCCATGAGCACGAGGAACCAGCAGAGCCTACAGTGTGCTCAAGTTAACAAAAAAAGAGTAAATGAGAGACAAAGTAAATCTAAATATAGAACATGTACGCTCATTCAGTGGATGGCTACTAATTAGATTTTTTTTTAAAAGTAATTAGACTCAAATGCCAGACAAGGAAATCAGCACATGCACCCTGATCCTTCAACTGCTGCCCAAGTGCCCTGAAGCAAAGCACCGTGCACACTGAATGTAAATGGATGTGGTGTTCTCCTTTTGATATGTGTATTGTATATTACACAAAACAGACCTTTTCCACTGCTGACATTTTGACTTGTCACAGCAGGACGAGCACAGGTATAAGTAATAACATTAATGAGGTCTCCGGTCTATTTAAGTGTCCATTAAAGCAGCAGTAGGCAGAATGTTTCTGGCATCATTGGGCAAAGATTCCATAATAACCTTTCAGCATATTGTAATTCAAGTGTTCTGAGAGACTTCTGCACCTCCTCATGGCTCTGTTTTCAGGCTTTAGAAAATCTAGCCCCTGACGGGAGACTTTGGCCAATCACAGGTCATTTCAAGGAGAGAGCATTCCTATTGGCTGTCAGCTGTCAATCACTCGCAAACTCCGATCAAATGGTCAAACTAGGCAGCGCTGATCAAATATTAATTAATATTCTGTTACTGTAATGTCTATTTCTCTCCTCAAATGTTTTCAGAATCATCTAGTAGTGTACTGTTTAGCTGTAAAATGAGAACGTTTGCTCTGTCTCGTGGGCGGTGCTTGGTGTTTCCTCAACTGATTTCAACACGGCTGCCGGATCACAAACTCATCAGGTTTGGTGCCGCTTTGGTTGTACAAAGACTGTAGCTGTTGCACAGAAGTGCTGGGTGGTGCTCATCAAAAAATAGTTCCAGCAGGTAATCATTAGATCACAAATGTTCATTTTTACATTTTCTATTTGTGTATAGAATAAACAAATGATTATGCTACGCTAGGCTAACCACTTCCTCAGTCCACCTCCGTGGTTGACACACAGACAGCTTAGAGGTTGATATCAACCTTCTCATTTTACTCTCACAGCAAAAGAAGGCTCAGGGTAGGTAAATATACAAATAATTAAACTGATAATACAAATAAAACAAAACCAAAAAACAATTTGATAACAATAAATGACATTGGCTTCTTCAAAGTAAATTTCAGAAATCAGATTAAAGAGGACCTATTATTCTCATTTTCAGGTGCATACTTGTATTTTGGGTTTCTACTAGAACATGTTTACATGCTTTAATGTTCAAAAAATGCTTTATTTCTCTCATACCAGCCGTGCTGCATCATCTCTTTTCACCCTCTGTCTGAAACGCTCTGTTTGAGCTCCTACCCCTCCCTCCCAAAAAGCCCAGCCTGCTCTGATTGGTCATCTGGCTCGCTCTGCTGTGATTGGTCAACCGAAACAAACTCTTCAGACTCCGCTCCAGCTCCGTTCTAACCAGCTTTATTTGAGGGCGTGCCAAACTAGTCGCTAGGCAGGTATTATGCAAATGTGTTACATGGTGACATCGCCACGTTACGGAAGAAAAGGCAAGACTTCAAGTAAGCGTTTCAGGCAGTTCAGCAGCAGTGTTTCTGTGGGGGAGCAACATGGTCTCACAGCAGTTTGTGAAATAGCCACAAAATTTAGTTTGTTTGATTCGTGTACGTAGACATTAATTTCCCTTTTTTTTCTCGTCACGCTCAGCACGACTTTTTACAACCTATTTTTCTTGTTTTTTCCTGCAAATGTCCAGCAACATGTGACACGTGTCAATTTCCGCTCCAGTCTTTTCAAAATAAAACTACTCAATTAGGTTTAGGAATAGATCGACTTTGTTAGGCTTAGGCAACAAAACGACTTAGTTAGGTTTAGGAATAGATCGACTTGGTGAGGATTAGGCAACAAAACTACTTAGTTAGGTTTCGGAAAATATCGCGGTTTGGGTTTAAATAACTCTGGCAGTGCTGTAATTTAAGTACGAAAGTTACGCGACAAATAAATCAACATTGACTTGTGGTTTCACACAGGACACGAACTCCGGTCTCCTGAGTGAAGGTCCTGTGTTTTTTGACCCACCAATCCACCCCGACCTTGCGGTGTTTGACGCTCTCTATACTTCCCGGTTCACAATTACGTGGATAACCACATAAAAGTGCGAAATTTGTGTCCATGTAGAATCAATACATTAAATTTCGTGACTATATCACAAACTGCTGTGTGACTGGGCTGGGCGGGGAGCACTGTAACTCCCTTTGACGTGGACTTTGGGCTTTGCAGGTTTGCAGCCCTTTTACATGCACAAAACAACGCACTAAAGGGAAGGGAAAAATGCATAATAGGTCCTCTTTAAATATTAATATTTGTGTTAGTCTTTTACCTAAGGGGTGAATGCAGAGCAACAAACACAATAATGTGAAGGAAGCAAATTTCTTACAAGTGGACTTTTTAATTAGCAGTTAAATTGGTTGTCTTCTTGTTCTACTGTATCTATTACTTTCTAATTATCTTTAAATGATTCTGCGTTGTTTTAAGTGTTTTTTCTCTTAACAGTGTACATGTTGTGCCAACACAGGGCAATGGCTTATTTCTCTTTTTTTTTTCTCTCCTGGCAGTGAAATTGCTGATGAGTGTATTTTTCTCTGCGTGCCCTACAGTCTCTATCTTTGGCACTTGGTCCAAATTGTAAATCAATGGGGAAACCCAGGCAGGCAGGTTCCATTTCCACTGCTGTTTGAGGTGATGGAGGTGAGCGAATACTGTCTGTGATGTGAGCATGGAGAGGTGATGTTGATGAAAACACACACACACACAAACACTCATACACATGACACATGATCTCTCACATTTTTATCAACATACATTCTCTCCTTGAGAATTTAAGTTGGCAGTGTTCGGACAATCACACGCATTTATAGGCTGTCATTTTTCACAGTAAAAGCTCACTTCCTGTGATCTTAACGCCCCATTCAAATCACACAGCCTCGCTATACAGCCACGTGTAAGAAAAGGGATTTATGAGCACCTCCACTGGGAATAATTCCAATAATGGTCACCTCCCCAGCAGGGGAATTGTGGAATTAGCTGGGACTTTTGCCCACTAAGCCAATGATTTTCTTGAAGGAGCTGAAGGAAAATTTTCGGATGACTGATGAGGTTATTTGGTGGGTTTTTTGGATGGCGGGGCATTGTTTTCTATCAAATCTATTTGGTCTTTTTTCAGGTAGTTTGGCATTTAGCTGATGTTCCAATCCACACAGAGGGAGCAGGGGGCAGTGTCTTGCTCAAACACACTATGGCAGACTGTACACTTGATGATATACACATTTAGTTATAGATGGGAGAGAGAGATAACTAAAATTACTGCCCCGCAGTTGTATGTTTCTGCTAACCAGTCAAGTTGCAGTTTACATCCAGATGTTTGTGTGAAATTGTCATAATTTCCATATGAATTATTGAGTTATGGCCAAAAACGTGTTTTGTGAGGTCACAGTGACCTTGAACTTTGACCACTAAAATCAAATCAGTTCATTCTTGAGTCCAAGTGGACATTTGTGCCCAATTTAAAGAAAATTGCTATTGACATCCCAGAGACATCTCAAGAATGCGATGGACGTGAGGTCAAAGTGACCTTGACGTTTAACATTTGACCTCCAGAATCTAATCAGTTCATCTTGAGTCCAAGTGGTTGTTTGTGCCAAATTTGAAGGAATTCCCTCAAAGTGTTCCCGAGATATCATGAGAATGGGACGGATGTGAGGTCACGGTGACCTTGACCTTTGACCACCAAAATCGAATCAGTTCGTCCTTGAGTCCGGGTGGACATTTATGTCAAATTTGAAGATATTCCCTCCAGGCGTTCCTGAGATATTGCGTTCACGAAAATGGACCGGATGGACGTACGTATGGATGGATGGACAGACGGACGGACAGACAACCCGAAAACAAAATACCTCTGGCCACGGCTGTCGCCGATGCGTAGGCATAAAAACTCACCCGTACCTCACCTCATGGGTAAAATACATGTGCTTTTAATGCCATGACATGCTTTCTACTCATATTCATACCTGCTCCACTGGGCAAGTTGGGATTTAAATGCCTTGCTCAAAGGTAGATTGGATCTCTCAGTCTTAGCTTGTCATTTCTTAAAGCAATAAAATGATTTAAAAAACTCCTGAACAGCCTTGGTTTCAGGCAAAGACCTCTTACTGTGTTTGACCAAGTTTGAATGCTGTCTGCCTCTCTCTCATATTTCTCACCTCGTTTTGTTGCTCTGAGCATTTTAAACGTGCCTTTTAATTGTGTTTTGGAAAGTGATACATAAATTAAGAGGCTGATTATTATTATTATAAGAATTCCTGCAAATGTCTGTATCTGTAGAATATGTCACGGACATGAAAAAAAATAAGATTTATTTTTCAACACTGAAATATTTGCAGGATAGTGTTGTAGAACATGCAGTGACTTGTAGAGCTCCATGAATGAATATAGTACGGGGTTTTAATTGTGGATTATTACTATTATTTACAATTACCACACGTCTCTTAAAGGGACTCCATGTAAGAATCAGAAATAGCTTGTTAACAGCGACATCTGTGGCCGTTAAGTCAACGAAAGTCAGCGTCCTGTTGCTCGCGCTTGTGCTCGCTCTACATAGACATGAACGAGCATCGCTCAAAACAGTGAGGCGACACATGTCAGCTAAAAGCACAATATCACTCTATATTTCACCTGCTTGGCAGTAATGTTAGCTGACCAGACGAAGGTCTCTCCATGAATCAATGCTGATACTGTGTTTCCTGCTCCAGACTCCCGTCTTCTGCAGTGTGTAATGTGCGTGCATGTACGTGAGAGGTGGAGCGAGTGAGAACGAGCGCGGTGTGTGAGTGAAGGCAAGCAGGCAGGTAGAGCAGAGCAGCATTGACTCCAGCCCTGGAGACCAAAGCTATGGTCTCCCCTGTGTCTTCTGGCAGCGGTCGGGAGGCTGAAACAGGAAGAGTTAACACTGTTTAACAGACGGGCTTTATTAGATATAACTTTGCGGTTTTGGCGCTTCCGTGTAGTTTGTGTTAGAACAGCGTAGCCACACGAGAGCGCGCATTTGACACCGACCCGATTTATACGTGTAAGAAGTTACAAACAGTCCCTTTAACCTTTCTCTGTCTAAAATAAATATAAATGACATTTATAATGAAATGAAATGGCCACTATGAAAGGCAAACTATTTAGAAATTAAGGGCTGGCAGCAGTTTTTACAAGGGGTCCCTTGACCTCTGACCTCCAGATATGTGGGTTCTCTGGGTATCCACGAGTCTCCCCTTTACAGACATGCCCACTTTATGATAATCACATGCAGTTTGGGGCAAGTCATAGTCAAGTCAACACACTGACACACTGACAGCTGTTGTTACCTGTTGGGCTGCAGTTTGCCATGTTATGATATGAGCATATTTTTTATGCTAAATGCAGTACCTGTGAGGGTTTCTGGACAAAAACAGTGTCCGTTGTCGCTGCTCCAAATCACCTCCAACTTCATTTGGTCTAATAAGCATTATAATAAAGTCTAGAGGTCTCTTGTGTTGGATATGGATTTTATTGAGAGTCATTGAGAGGGCCAACCTACTTATCTGTTATACCTTTATCCCCCTTAGACTATTAGCTGTAACAATATTTGGCTCACTATCTCCTTAACGAAAAGCTACACCAGGCCTTAACCCACTACAATCAACACTAACCCATTCACAGTGAGAGCTCCAAGATATCTAATGCAACCAGATTAATATACAGTAATAAACAGTTTCCATATTATGTCCAACAATACTTTGTCAGAAATGATACAAGCGCTGAAAAAGTCTCCAAATCTTTATACACATTACAAGGGGTTCAGGCAACAACAGTTACAGCACAAACACAATCAGAGGCTCCATGTGGTGCACTCTGCGCTAATGAACTCATTAAGAACAAAACGGTCATGCAGTCTAACCTCAGTTTGAAGAAAACAAAGCAACTGGTAATTGGTGAGTCAATAGCCCACATTATGATAAAAAAAAAAAAATAGCTCCATTTTGTTCATTCACACACAAAGAAATAAAGAAGTTATATAGAGAGGGACACAGCTCGGTCACTGAAAGGATGAATGCTTGATGGTAGCTTTCCAGCTTGACACAATAATAAAGTAGCATCAGTGGCAACAACAATAATACTGTTAATATCAAAACAATAAATATTGTTATCCGTTTGATCCAGAGGGGCGCTTATTATTCCAAAGAGGGATAACGGGCAGCAGCTCGATCCACTTTGGCCGCTATACGTTTACGTCCCTGATGCCCGCTAACAGACGGGCCAGTTTGTGGCCAGTGCTTGAAGTGGAAGTGCCAGTAATCTCTTATTCACATGTTGATGTGTGTATCCACCGGTATCAGCAATCTCTTGCTCCTATTTATTTATTCATTATTTCTTTAAGCATGTTATACTGTGTCAGTCATAATCAGCTGTGGTTTTATCATTATTATTATACTTGGACCATTCATCTTCTATTGTAGGCCTATAATACTCCAATAATATTCCACCTGGAACATTGTAAGGCTAAGGTGGTGTATATTTACTAGGGTTGTCAGTCGATTGAAATATTTAATCTCAATTAATTGCAAATTAATCACATTTTTTATCTGTTCAAAATGTACCTTAAAGGGAGATTTGTCAAGTATTTAGTCCTCTTATCAACATGGGAGTGGACAAATATGCTGCTTTATGCAAATGTATGTATATATTTATTATTGGAAATCAATTAGCAACACAAAACAATGACAAATATTGTCCATAAACCCTCACAGGTACTGCATTTAGCATAAAACAATATGCTCAAATCATAACATGGCAAACTGCAGCCCAACAGGCAACAACAGCTGTCAGTGTGTCAGTGTGCTGACTTGACTATGACTTGCCCCAAACTGCATGTGATTATCATAAAGTGGGCATGTCTGTAAAGGGGAGACTCGTGGGTACCCATAGAACCCATTTTCATTCACATATCTGGAGGTCAGAGGTCAGGGGACCCCTTTGAAAATGGGTATGCCAGTTTCTCCTCGACAAAATTTTGTGCAAGTTTGGAGCATTATTTAGCCTCCTTTGTGACAAGCTAGTATGACATGGTTGGTACCAATGGATTCATCAGCTTCTATAGTTTCATATGATGCCAGTATCTTCACTCTACATTTACGAATTTGCGTTAACACGTTATTATCGCGTTAACTTTGACAGCTCAAGTGTTTACCCATGTGTTATCCAGTGTTATTGTGTTATTTGTAGCCTATAGTCAGGTATCATTCAGGCTTTAGGAGCAGAGTCCCAGTCAGGATGCTGCTACAAATTATACAGAGACACATTCTGAATTTATACAGTGAATAAAAGATACCAGGAGATACTGGGTTTGGGGGTCCTCCCTCAAGAAAATTTGAAGGTTTTTGACTCAAAACTATGCAATTTTACATCATTTTGGAGCATTATTATTACTAGTTAAATGATCATTTTATTATTTATCACAGCCTTAGTCTGGAAATTGAATTCTTCTGCAAATGTTTGCCCTAAAAGAGCAGATTCATAAATCGTTTAAATAATGTTTCATTAATTAATTCACAAATAAAAAAAGAAAGTTATGACGAACACACTCACTAATTATTTTACAAAAAGGACGTGAACATTGTATTGATAAATTACAGCATCCTCATTTTGGGG
>CAKAKR010035202.1:14923-27286 GCA_916700685.1 Adelosebastes latens
GGTTCGTCCAGATGCTCCCCACATAGTTTTTATGTTCATAGGGCTTAACGCTGGCGCTACGCCTTTATGAATTGCCATTATGAATCTCCCGGAGAACCCGATATGGGTCCTTACACACCCTCCCAGTCCGTGATGGAGTGAACTCCGTTTGTAGTCACAGTCACACACGCCTTTTTTAAGGTGCAGGGTATAAATACAGAGGCCACTTAAGGATGAACTTCCCTCTCTCCGTTTTTCAGAATCAGAAAAACTTTATTGATCCCCGGGGGGGGGAATTGGGTTACGTTTTGCTCCCAATCTAGAATACACTGTATATATAAACATAGAGAAATCATAAGAAAACATAAATAAGAAATATTTATAACAACAGTGCAAATAATAATGCTGAAAAATTGGATCCATCATTAAAGCTGAAGTAGGCGAGATTAGAGCAAATATGATTAAAAAAAGTTATTTTTATAAAACGGTCGCTATATCGTGACAATAGTACATGAGACAGGTGACCTGATCAAATATGAATCAATATTATGTTACATTAATGTCTATTTCTCTCCTCAAATGTTTTCAGAATCATCTTGTAGTGCACGGTTTAGCTGTAAAATGAAAAAGTTTGTGCATTGTGAAATCTGGTGAAGGAACTCCAAGTTCTGGTCACATGACCGGAGCACAGCCAATAGGAACGCTCTCTCAATGACGGGCTAGATTTTCTAAAGCCTGAAAACAGAGCCATGAGGAGGAGCAGAAGTCTAGTTTTCTCTCAGAACACTTGAATTACAATATGCTGAAAGGTTATAATGGAATGTTTGCCTACTGACACTAAGTGTGTAAAAAAGCAAGAATAGTATAAATAAATGTTTGTTTAAATGTACTGTATAAATAAATGCAGTGTTAATGCCAGAATAAGTAGTAGAGGATAGTGCTAAATTATTGCACTGTTAAGTCAGTATTGCACAATTGAAGCTTATAGCTTTCGATAGGGGTAAAAAATTATAAATATATGTTGTATATCTCTATAAATATACAACACTTTACAATCAAAGTAACATGTCTACCGTTTTCTAGACTAGACAAGAGTATATTTGATCCTAAATGTATTTACTTTAAGTTGTTGACGTCTGCATGACAATAAAGTAGAATAAATTAAATGTCTATCTTAGTTTGAGCAGTTTACGAGTAAATGTTTGTATTGGTAGTCGCACGGAACTGACATTGGAGCGCGTTCCATGACGACACAAAGCGGCGTTGCACATCGTCAGCTGGTTAAGTCGGCATCGATGCAGGCTCGCTGTTTGAGGGTTTTTATAACACACTTCCACTCACCAGTGATTGGTATGGGATGGCACTTAATACGGCGGAAACGGGGTAAAAGTGGGTAGGGAGAGGGTTTAGGGGCCGGATTGGAATTGGACTCATGAAAAGGGCAATCAAGAGTACCGGCAGCTTGTGAGGAATTCCAGTACGCAAGAAAAAAGTCACGGTACGCCGAGGAGATGTGGCTCACATTTTTATCTGTGTCGTATTGGAAACCGTGGCATTTTGATGTGTGCGAATCAAATCTATCTCCCCCCTCCAGTAAAAGCCAGTTAAATCATTATCTCCCATTTCCCTTTGTCTCTAAGCTGTCTTATCCCTGCTCTCTGAGGGTGGAAAGACCTCGTCTCCGTTCTGTGTGTTTGGCTGCATTCCGATCATATCTTTGTGTTTGTGTGTGTGCATATGTGTTCACTTACATTTGAGCATCTCTTTGTGCTTTCTGTCTGTGTATAGGTCTTATGAGTACATGTGTGTGTGTGTGTGTGTGTGTGTGTGTTTATCTTCACCGCCCCCCACAAACCAGATAAGTCCCACTCAGTTAAAGCTATGAATTAAACATGTGTTTTCTTGTTTATCTCTGTGTGCATGTGTGTGTGTGTGTGTGCATCTTATAAATTCATAGTGCTTCACCAGCAGCATTTAAAGTCTTTATCACAGTTGACATATGCATTCCCCTGGCTTTTAAAGGTGACTGTGTGTCACTGAACACACTTCTCCATTCTGCGTGCTTGTGTGTGTGTGTGTGTGTGTGTGTGTGTTACAGTGAGCCTGTCACTCATTCAGTGAGTCAGTTAGTTGTTGTGTAGGCTGCTGACACCAGACAGTGCAAGTGTTTCGGGCTTTAAGTACATTCTACAGTAAAGGGTTGGTTGCCCTCGTCTCTCCACCCACCATCTCACACAAATTGGACTTTTTTTCCTCAGTTTCTTTACCTTTTCCATGCAAACTGCAGCTTAAATTAGAATTAGGTCTGTCATAGTTAACACGATAACAACGCGTTGACGCAATTTGTTTTAACGGCACTAATTTCTTTAACGCATTAATGCAACTTGCAATTTTTTAGGTTGTAGCGGGCTCAGTTTTAAAGGTCCCATATTAAAAAAGGTGAGATTTTCATGTTTTTTTTTATTATAAAGCAGGCTTAAGTCCTGTATAAATACTGTGAAAGTACTGAAACGCTCAATCCACAGGGAAATACACACAGCCCGTATTCAGAAACTCTGCATTTGAAACAAGCTGTCAGGATTTCTGTCCATTTGTGATGTCACAAATATACAATATTTAGACCCTATACTCAAATTTAAATGTAAACATTCTAAATGTGTCCAAGTTTATTCCTGGTTGCAGTGTATGTGAATGTCATCAGCTGACAGGAAGTATACATGGACCCAAGCTGTTGCCTAGCAACGCAATTCTGTTGCAATTTCGTCGCAATTCCGTCGAAATGCGCTAAAACGGAGTGTTTCAGACCGAGGGTAGATATACATATTCAGGCCAACAGTGTGAGGAAAATAAAGGTTTTTTTTAACATGACAGTATGTTAACATGTTCTAGTAGAAACACAAAATACAAGTATGAACCTGAAAATGAGCATAATATGGGACCTTTAAAACTACAGTGAAGATCCTGGCACCAAGGAATCCATTGGTACCATGTCATACTAGCTTGTTGTGAAAGAAGCTAAATAACACTGGCATGACCATTTTCAAAGGGGTCCCTTGACCTCTGACCTCAAGATATGAGAATGAAAATGGGTTCTATGGGTACCCACGAGTCTCCCCTTTACAGACATGCATACTTTATGATAATCACATGCAGTTTGGGGCAAGTCATAGTCAAGTCAGCACACTGACACACTGACAGCTGTTGTTGCCTGTTGGGCTGCAGTTTGCCATGTTATGATTGGAGTAATATTTTTTATGCTAAATGCAGTACATGTGAGGGTAACCTGGGCCCAGATACGGGTGGATGCATGGATGGGACAATAAATAGCAGCTTTACACAATAACTCGGCTCTAACAACCAATAAAAAAACTGTCACATCAATTAAATGATTACATAACTTAAAATACATGCATGAAAATACCAATCAACACATTTTGTGGTTTACAGAATGGAATAAAAACATGCGATGAGGAGAGAATATGGGAAAAGCAGCTCAAAAGAGTAGAAACATTAATAAGAAATGTTGAGGAGGAAGGAGAGGGGGAGAGTCTAGGTCACATATCATAGTAATATACACACTGTCGAGACTGAAAAATGTGTCTGTGTTGGTGGAAATTCTAGTCTCTGTTGGTCTCTGTGGGTTCTCTTAAAGTCTGAACTTCACCCTTGCGGCACCTGTGCTTCCCCATAAAACCTCCTCATCATCCCGATGATCTCGTTCTGAATGTGCGTGCTGGTTGCGGCACCGTGCAGGGCCAGACACACTGGTTAGTAAAATGACCACCCATGTGTTTGTGTATGCAGGCATGCATGTGTAACGCACCGCCTGCAGATATCATGCTGCAGTGGAACGACAGAGTCTGAGACGTCTGCGGTCCGGCTGATACACATCTCTCCCCCTGCAGGCGCTCTGCACCGGCCCGGTCCCCCCGCCGAGCCACTCGCAGCTTATCACAAATAATGTGCTTGTTGTGCTGAGAAGCTATTTGCTTTCTATAAAATCTGAAGCAGAAGATGGCAGACAATGTAAAATACAGCCTGTCTTCTCAGACAAGCGTTTATGTTAATTAAACTAATGAATAAATGGATATAGTTAAGATTTCTTTAACACCTGCCCTGCAGAAATGTTCTGGAGCAAAACACTCTGTGCTCGCTCCAGGGCTGCTGCATTTTTATTTACTGCTCTCACACTGGCGTTCCCTTCAAAGATGTTTAATTATCACAGTTTCATCATAAACACAATCTGTGAATTTGTTTCTACATCCTCCTCCATCTCCGTGTGTGTGTTTGTGAGAATCAGAACTGCTGCTGTCGTCCCCGGGGTGGACACAACAGATGGGTGAACAGACACACGACACACAGATACACAAATAAATGACTGCCCCTGTGGCACCGTTGAGTGCCTAAATACCAGTGTTGCTTCGCCTCCTGGTGCCACTCTGCAAGGTCAGTTGATAACACCTCATTACTCTCTCTCTCTCTCTCTCTCTCTCTCTCTCTCTCCCCCCCTGGTAATATCCCAAGAGCCGTACGCATGTGTGATACACAGTATATCTCACATCACTCTGCGTCTATGTAGTATGGATATTCTGGGTAAACTGCATACTCATTCTTTGTGAAACTCACATATTTGTGTGCTATGGTACCAGATGGCGTGCCTCAAAAGAGTCAGGTGGCAAACGGAACCATTCCTCCACGTGGTTACCATGGGGACCCGCCACACACACTCTGCCACCGGCACAGAAAGGTCTGTGCTAGCGGCATTTCTCCATGAATGCTAAATAAGAGGACGATTGTGTCTCAGCAATAACAACTAAAGCCTGGCCCACACTAAAAGATTTTTCAAATCTTAACAGATGTTGAAAATGTAACGACATGTTATGTCTGTGAAGCAGAGGTGGACATCACATTTCTGGCACTTTGACTTTTAGTGTACCGATGCATCCTGGTACATCTCCCTTTCTTTTCAGCCATAATCATCCAGTGGGCTGTGGCATCTAGGCGCACATCAGAGACATCAGAGACTGCAATAAGAGCAGCTTCGTTTGTTCCTTCTTTCTCATGCCAGTACCTCCTCAAATGAAGCTGTATACCTTCAAGTAATACATCGCTGAAGGCCTATGAAAAAGTGGAAAGAGTCTAGGGCGCAAAAAAGGTTGTCCCAGATCAACAATTGCTGGTGAGTAAGAGGAGAGGAGGAAAAAAGGACCCGCTGCTCCAGTTCCAGTCCCTGATGTGCGCCTGGATGATTATAGCTGAAAAGAACAGGGAGATGCAAAGCACCAGGGTGCATCGGTACAATAAAAGTGCCGGAAATGTGATGTCCACCTCTGCTTCTCATCCACCAGCAACTGCTTCCACACAAAGTATGGAAATGTGTGCTTTGTCAAAAAGAGCAACACTGATTCAAACAATAACTCACACAAACAAACATTCAGACACACTGAAACACGCACACAGTCATTTGAATGCTGGTTTACATACATGTTTCATATTTAGCCATGAGGTGTTAGTCATTTGTAGTAGTTTGTTTATTTGATTCATGTTTTCTGATTTGTGGTTGATGTTTGTCAAAAATGAAACTTTTTCAAAATGCATACATTGCTATTCTTCCTTATTCCACTTATCCTATGTACTAAAGAAAACATATGTGTTTCAGTACCCTCGTAGCACATTTTGGTTTGATGCCCTGAGGCAACAAACCAAAATCTTGCGGGGGGGCCATATTTTATGAATATATTATCAGGGACCCCCAAAATGAGGTGAAATATATTTTCCCCCAAAAAATAAAAACTAATGCCATAAAGGGCCAATACAAATCGTAGAAATTCAACAACAACTTTATCTGCTTGTTCTCCTGCAGGTGTGAAGTAATTGGCTCCCAGTGTTTTTAACATCCATTAAAGTCTTCTTACTGAGACAAACTGCTGCACTAATGAAAACAATCCATCATTTTCATTATCAAAACATCATCAAACAGCAGCTAATTATCCCGTTTATTGGCATTATTCGTCACATGCTCCCATGATGCACTGCTGTGGTAGTAGAGAAGGTAGACGAGGAGTTGGGGGGCGATGTCTGCTGGACACACAGTGATCTGTTCCCAGCTCTGCTACAGTGGAACCGCTTTGGTTCCATTGTGGGGTTATATAGTGATGTTAGTAAAAAACACAATACAGGTGTTGTATACCATGATGGATTATATCAGTGAAGGCAGCAGCATCTCTGAAAGCTGCTTTTTTTTACCTCCGCCAAGGCCGAAGGCCGAGGAAGGAGGTTATGTTTTCGTTGGTTTGTTGGTTTGTTGGTTTGTTGGTTTGTCCGTTTGGAGGATTACTCCAAAAGTCCACAATGGATTTGAATAAAATTTTTTGGAGGGGTGGGGTGTGGCACAATGAACAATCCATTCAATTTTGGTGGCGATCTGGATTATGGTCCGGCTTCAGGAATTTTTTTATAATAACGTCTTATTCAGCATTCAGTTGTATTTAGCTCCAGCCTCTTGTGTAACTTCTGGTTGCAAAAAAACAAGACGGCGACGGCCAAAATGACGAACTCAAGGCTCCAAAATGGCAGTCCACCAACCAATGGATGACGTCACGGTGACTATGTCCACTTCTTATAGCCTATATAGTCTATGATTATGACCAGTCAAAGTCTGCGATGATCCCAGGGAGAACCTGAGAGTCTTGCCCTCAGCAAACCCTGTGGTCATGTAACAGTGGCACTGATTTCTTTAGAGATTTCTGTAGAGTTTCAAACATAGAATTCCTTGAAATAATTGCTCATATAAATGAAAATGAACTAAATGAACAAGTCACACAAGTTAGTAATCTACCCACTGTTCTTCACACCCACACATAACTGGTAAAAAGAAGCAACATTTGTATTATTTTTATGGCTCTGGGTGTGTTTGTGTGTGTGTTTCGAATCAGTGTTAGTTTCCCTCTAAATCTTTCAACCGACTAAATAGATATTGATGAGGCACAGAGTGATTTGACAGGTGTGTGTGTGTGTCCTTGGTTTGTAAACCTCCAGATTATTCAGTGAGAGCAGACGAGACCACCCTCTGCCTGCAAACACACGCCCACACGTCCACATGCATCCCCAAAACAGGAGTTTTTGATACAAGGACTGGCACTGACAGTTTAATATGAATTTTACATGTGTTTTGAGGGTGTGGAAGGCTTGTTTATGTCTGTAATCTGGGTAAACAGTGGAGCTCAGTCTGTATTTTGAGTCGTGATGGGTATTAGAAAACTGTCAGAAAGCTTATTTTCCATCCCCACCTGAGATGGAGGTGGTGAAATGTTTAAGAAGCCCCAGACTCAGGGAGTAAATGACACTGTTTGATGGCACAGTGCGTGTTTAAATCTCATTTCCACAACTTCCTTCGCACACATAATAAGAAAGTTTCTATCAAAATCAAACAGAGAGTGAGATGATGCAGGAGAGGTTACATTCCAGCTTAATCCTCCCCGGTGCAGACACCCGCCCGCTCATCCACCCCCGCCACACAGACGCACTGGGGCTCCAAGACATGTACTTCAATTCAATTAAGAGCAAAGTACAATACAATCTGAGCAGATGAGATTTCATCTGCCCGGGGCCTTTGCGGCGGGCCCTGAAGTGAGCCGCGCGGTGAGGACCGAGCTCTGGGAGCGAGCTGCATGCTGGGGCCCTGCACTATCTCCTCTGTCACCACCTGAGTCTCTGTCTAATTAATAATGTGTGTGATCAGGGAATGAACAGACGGAGGGAGGGAGGGAGGGAGAGAATTAATAGCTTGTGTACTTTAGGGATTGACAGAAAGGATGAAGGGAGGGGCAGAAAGAAAGAGAGAGAATGTCCTCCCCTCTTTTAGACATGTCAGACGTTGGTTGCCATGGTTACACAAGTGGAAGAAAAGTGTGTACATGTGTTGACACTTGTCTTTTGCGCCTGGGCCACACTGCAGCGCGTGATGGCTACCTGCCACATCATTCATTCATTATAAATGTCCTTTATATTTATTTTAGACAGAAAAAGGTTAAGAACCGTGTGCTCATTTGTAAATACTGTAATTCTAATAATAATAATCCACAATTAAAAGTCGGTACTGAATTTATGGAGCCATGTATTTTCCACAACACTGTCCTGCAAATATTTCAGAATAAAAGCCTTGTGTTTGCAAATGAAGGAATTCTGTCCACAGAAAAAAAATAAAAGAGGGCTTTTATTATGAAACGGAAACAGGAAGTGTTTAGTTAAAAATAAATATTTACTTTCTTCATGTCTGTGACATATTCTACAGATAGAGACATTGAAACTGTATTATGTATGGAGGGCGGAACCTGCCAAAATAAAAAAATAAATGAATAAATAAATAAATGACTCGATAAATAAATACATGCAGCAAAAACATAAAAAAATAAATGTAGCCATTAATGAATTGATAAAATCTGACATAAATTGATATTTGTGTTTTAATTTGCTTCTTTAATTATTTATCTTTGTATTAATGCCCCTATTTATTAACTATTCTGTTTAATTTTCCCTGTTATTTATTCAGGTATTTCTTTTTTATTAATTTTTAAATGTATTTATGCGTTTATTTTTATTCATTAATTTAGGATTTTTTTATTTTTTATTTTGTATATATTTTTTAATGTATTTATTTATTAGTTTATGTATTTATACATATTTATTTCTGCATTTGTGCTACATTATTAATCGAGTCATTTATTTATTTATTCATTTATTTTTGGCAGGTTCTGTCCTCCATATAATGTTATTGGTATAATGTCAATATGCAGTCAAAAGATAGTTTTCACTATCTGTGACATATTCTACAGATATAGACATTGAAACTGTAGTAATGTTGCTGGTATGATGTCAATATACTGTCAAAAGATAATTTTCGCTGTCTATTTTTGCTGTGAACTGCGCGGCACGCCAAAAAACCTGCACGCAGGCGGTGTGGCCCAGGCGTTATTCTTTGCAGCTTTTGTCCCCTCTTCTTTATGTTTGTACATTTTGCCATTTGCCATGGGATGAGACGGAACCAGAGCCACTTTGCGATTGTACCCTCGTTTTCGACTTTTTTTCGTACACAAGAGCACATACTCATACGAGGTGTATGATCAAAGAAACAAAGTCACACAAAATGAAGGAAGAGAGTCATAACCGCAGTCTAGCAGGCTGTGGAAAATGTAATATGTTAGAGCTCAAATCCATAGAAATCGATTGGGGACAGAACACTTGTGTTTTGCATGAACCTAAAGAGGCAGATAGATGAGAACAAATTGCTACCATGTTTTTTTTTAATTTTGCTTTTTGCATTTGTTGTGTCATGCCAGTACATGTTTGTTAGATGCCTGACAGCAGAGATTAACAGCTCCATATTCCTGTGTGATGATAAATTCTCTAAAAGATTGACTGTTTCAACCAGGGAGGATAGATTTAGGAGAACCACATTTGACTGTAATTTACTGGTGAGTCTCCTGGAGGAGTCACGACCCCAACTCATTCATACTGTAAACTCATCCTCTTTCAGCAAAATATGTTAACAAGAAGGATTTTATTACTGACTTTGACTTCAACGTGTATCTGTAAGATTGTGTAATTTGATTCCTGACGGCAAATTTAACCACAGACTGGCAATTTTGTGATACTGATTATAATATTGTTGTCAGGCCATCCCACTTCATTAGATGACAAAGAGAGGGTGGAAATTAACGGTGGCCAGCAGGGAAAGGCTGATTAAGTTTTTATTTTTTACCAGAGACATCGGCAAATCCTAGAATGAACCAGACATGGCTCGGCAAACTTTTTCTGGATAAGGCCCGCAAAGAATGCCACAGATTACACCTCAACACCACACTCAGCTGTTTTGATTTCACACATCAATTTAACTGTGGTTGAACACTATGACTTTACCTTGTAGCGTAGGTTTAACCCCGAAATATAAAAAATAAGAGTTGGGCGCCAGACAGGAGAATATTCTAAATTCTACCCTGTCACTTCAAGCTGGGGACACACCAGGCCGACATCGAAGAACTAGCGGCGAAGAAAGGCCACCAGTTGAGTCGCCTCATGGCCAACATCAACCAACGCCATAATCACTTTCCTGAGGGACTCAGAGCCTGAGAGCTTCAACATTTGTGCTCAAGGGTAAGTATGAATGTTATATACCATCAATCACAATAAGTCATTTTGCTCTGTTATTACCTCCGCCATGGCCGAAGGCCTAGGAAGGAGGTTATGTTTTCACCTGCGTTGGTTTGTTGGTTTGTTGGTTTGTTGGTTTGTCCGTTAGCAGGATTACTCCAAAATGACATTTTTTGGAGGGTTGGGCTATGGCACAATGAACAATCCATTAGATGACTGTTTAGAGTCCAATCGTTTTGTGTTTTTTTTCTCTTGGATATAGTACTGGTCCAAAAACTCATTACCTAAGATAGTGTAGCTGAGTGGTCTAAGGTGCTTGATTTATATTCTAACCTCTAGACATTGTGTGTTCAAATCCCACCACTGCCATCTTTATCTGTGGGTACTTAGAATATCTGGCAACAATTTCGGCATTTTGGCCAGAAACTAAAAAAAAACTATTCTGAAGGAGTTGGAGGTGTGCAGTTTGTCGCCTTTCGCTCTTCATCATCCCATCTTCTCTCTGTGGCTGCTCACTCTTGTTCATTTCAAAAATCAAAACTGATCCACTGACAAAATAACACTGAAAATAACTGTTGTCTTGTTTTGAAGACGCATTTTTGATGAAGAGTTGCAGTAGTAAGTGCTAACGGTGGTGCATTTCCTGTAACTGCTTCACAATAAAAGCTGCCAAGGTGCTGACAGATAATAAATTTGTCCGCAATGACAGACTGCAGCAGAAACAGAGAGAGCAGAGTGGCGCAGCGGAAGCGTGCTGGGCCCATAACCCAGAGGTCGATGGATCGAAACCATCCTCTGCTAATGGAACATGTTGTCAACCGGCACGTCTCCATCTTATCCATCCATAACAATATGTGCTGTAGAAGCCTTTATACTCTTTGGCTTCAATGAAACTCCTTCAGTTAATACTCTCCTTCCCGTGAACATTGTTTTGATTATACTCACAGATTTTATAGTCTCGTCACTGTAGCAGTTAAAACAACAGCTTATTGGGCAGAGTGGTTGAAGGCGGTGGATTAAGGCTACAGCCTCTCATTGGTTTCATGGATCGGGATCCTACTGCTGCCAATTGATTTGATTCCCTCACTGGTGGACGGGTATAGTGGATAGTGGACCTCAATGGATGTAGAGTTTGGTACCTACAGTACATCTTACTGACCTGTCAGTGTTGAAAACTGCAGGACTATGATGATCCATAGCATAATGCCACCGTTTCCATGTTCTCCAAACTAAACCCTTTAGCAGAGTAAGCTGCCTGGCACATAATAAGCCACTTTAGAACATTGATTCCCAATAGATTTAAGAAGGAAGAACAGTTGCCAATCTTGTTCTCTTGTTAAGCTCCAGTCCAGCTAATTGTGCAATAATCATGTCTAATTAGCCTCTGGAGAGAATGGTCAATGCAGTGGGATATAACCAAACACTAATCACACAAGCACAACTTGATTTTGCTAAGTGGTCGCTCCAAGTGGAGACAAAAGAGCATTTCCTTGAATTGTAAAGCTTCATTAATGAGCACTCATGTACTCGTCAAAATCTACATGTCCCCCTATTCGGAGTCCTGTTTAAGCTAACCCTTTTTTTCTACAATGTAAACCCACCCACGCCATTATTAGATGCTCAGAGAAAGTGCTCTGGTAGTGCAGTGACGTAGTATAAAAGACTGAAAAAAGGTTAATAGGCCTCCGTCGGTCAGGGTATGACCATGGTTGGCGCATCCTACGGATCTGGCTGTCTGGTACAGCGTCTCTTGTGGCTAAAAAGCCCTATGCGAGAGTGGCAGTCTCGATCACAGAGGTCGCATCTGTGTGTTGTTTCTGGTCTGCCTGCATTGCTGTGTTCTTTCCTGCGGGCCCTCTTGTCTGCCGCTGTGTCCTTAACGGTACGTGTCCACAGGCTCCGTGCTTTCCACGCTCCCCATTCATTGTCTATGCAAGCAGCCGCGCAATGCATTCCGGTAGCGTGGCGTCGCGATTCGAGAGACTAGGCGTCACGACGCCCGCTCCTTATTTGCATAAAGTTGAGGTCCTGGCTACTTTATGCAAATCACGGGCGTCCGATGCGACTCGCCGCCTCTCGAAACTCCCGATAATCTTTTAAACTAAACGTTGTTGATCCAAAATAAAGACAGATTCAGCAACTGCATGGGTTATTTCTCGCCTCAAATGTTTTCAGAAACACATTTCAGTGAACTATTTACGTGAAATAAGAGAAGAAAGTTTCCAAACGAGCCTC
>CAKAKR010035204.1:0-12216 GCA_916700685.1 Adelosebastes latens
ATATATGTATATATATATATATATATATATATTATACATAATATACAAAAGATAAATGTTTATTTTTTAAGATTATTCTAAACTTTTCAGTTTTTGAAAATGAATGACAAATAATACTTTTTGCATTTATAAATATATATTTCATATTTTAATACTGTTGCTTGGATTATTTCCAATACAACTGGTATATGCAGACGCAAAATCTTTTGTTTTTGTTGATGTAACGAAAATATTTTATCTTCTAAAACAGAATTACTGTCGACCAGATATGACGTATGATGTGTTCCCTTAGTGGGCGTGGTCACAGGAAGAATCAGCCAATAGACGACGAGCATCTCTTTCACAACATTCCAATCCCTCCCGAACCTCCCATCATGCTCCCTCCTCTCCCTGCCCGGAATCGCTAGTGTGTGTGGGATTGTGACACGTAACTTTGTCCCCTTTCAGAGACGTGACCAGGCAGTAAACCTTCACCTGGGGCAGGGAGAGAAGAGACGGGACTTTCTGACCCCTTGTCCCCAACCAAAGCCCGTTTTTACCGTTTATACTGAACGTTTTGCACCATGGACGCGAGAGACGCAGCTGCAGGTGAGCTTGTTGTTAGCAGTGACAGACAAGGAGGCGGTGTATTGATGTTTAGCCAGTGTAATAACAACATTTAACCAAGCAGAAGCTGTAATCTAAACCATAGTTTGGTGCATAAATAGAGCTGAATGTTTTGTAAATCATGCAAAGGATTAGCATGCACAAGAATTTCCTTGACATAGTGTTCAAAACACAATATATATTACTCTCAGTCTTAAAAACATAGTACCTTGTATGACGTTTATGGTCCTGTTCAATGTCCAGGTGCTCTTGTGAGCAGTGATGGAGAGGAACAAACCGCACAGAAGGATGCAGCTCCTAAAGAAGATGCACAACCACAGACTAAAAGCAAGATGGAGATGATCTTTGGGTTCAGGAAGGAGGACCTGACCTCCTGGCACAGCCTGGTGACCCTCCTGAACCGCCCCACTGACCCTGCATCCCTGGGCATCTTCCGCTGCTTGTTTGGTAAATTGCTCAGACCAGACTGCCTGCAGGGATTTTGCAACAGGGTTGAGATTGCTCCTATAGGAGCTAATAAAAACAACTTCATCATGTGTCTTTCATGCAGGTTTGCTGATGGTTATCGACATCACGCAGGAACGTGGCCTCAGTCACCTGGACTATAAGTACCTGGATGGGGCCCCCGTGTGCCGCTTTCCCCTCTTCAATTTCCTGCAGCCACTGCCGCTGGATTGGATGTATCTGGTGTATGTGGTGATGTTTTTCGGTGGGTCACACATCTAAAGTTAGAAGCTTGTGTCCAAAAGGTTCCAGGTTGATTTCTCACACTTCAGTGTTCCCTGGGGCTTGGTGAGGAAAAGGGGACCCCCGTCTTTTTGAGTCTAAGCGGATGCAGACGTTTAATAGGAGACGGTCTCTGTGGGGTGGCTGTCTGGGAAAGATGAAAGCACATATACCAGACCTGCAGTTTTCCCTCCAAGCCAACTAACCCATGCAAGATTTAGTTGAGTCTTACAAAGATTTTGACAACTAATGCAAATGTGGCGTTCACTAGTTTATGCAAGAATGCAGACAGAATGCAGAACACTGTAAATAAATACTGATAAATAAAATAATTAGGGCTACAAACCTAGTACTTTACCAAGCGGATACACCAGCCTAGGTACAAATCCATGTTCTGCTCTTAATCTCAACACTTCTAGTATTCACAAAAATGTGTTTCTCCTAAAAAAATCACGTTGATTCAACACCAGAGAGGAATGTCAAACCCACTTAATAACTGACATTTCCAACATTAAAACCATCTATTAAAATATTGTAGATAGCGTAATACACGTTTGTTTTGTATGTAGTACTTAAGTACTCCATTTGTATATATTTGTCATATTATACAACATTTAATGTAGATTATTTACATACAACATACATTATAATGCACAAATTGTGTGGCAAAAAAGTGGCAAGAATTATCTCAGTCAAAATAAATAAATTGTATGTTCATATCCAAATCATGTAATTGCACATGTTACTATGTCAAATATTTTCACTGATTCTCTATTTTGTGGCAAGTAAATTCATTATAAATTTTAATAATTTTGCATTTTTTATTTAACTTTTTCTCCAGCAAATTTAGTATTGCACTGCCATAAAGTTGGGTGACTTGTAAGAGTTCCTAGCATGGGTCAAACTTTAAACTTCTATATTGCCGATAATGCAACACTCTATAGCATCTACAAATACCCACGTCTGTGAAACTATACACCTCCATTTTGTAACGCGGTTTAAAATTTGTACCCTCCAAGCCCAAAGAACTACAGAAAACATTATAAAACTTTATTCACCAGATGAGTAGGACTCCACATGGACTAGTTAACAGATATTTATGTGTAAAAATAGATAAATTAATAGTAACTGTATTTTATTATTAACAAGGGGTGTAAGAAAATACCGATACACGTGAGTATCACAATATTATGTTTTGTGATACTGTATTGATTCTCAAAAACACTCGACTTTTAAGTTATATGCAAAGATTTGTGGCAGACCGTGGCTCAGATTGCACAAAAAGTAGTGCTATATGATGCTGGATGTGACAGAGACTGTGACAAATGCAAATGCAGGTCCCACTGTTCTGATTGCATAAAAAGCTTTTATCTCAAATTTTATGCATATGGTGGTGTGTTATATTTACTATGAATTGTCCTAAAATTAGATTAAAAAAAAATGACATATCGCTTTGCTTACAGTATCGCGATATATTGAATGGTAACCCTGTATCATGATACGCATCGTATCGTCAGCTTCTTGCCAATACACAGCCCTAATGTTCACTGAAGTTATGTGTATGTTTCTCATTCAAGGCGCTTTGGGCATCATGCTTGGCTGTTTCTACCGTCTCTCCTGCCTCATGTTCATCTCGACGTACTGGTACATCTTCTTTCTGGACAAAACGGCGTGGAACAATCACTCGTACCTGTACGGCCTCATCGGGTTTCAGCTCACACTCATGGACGCCAACAGATACTGGTGAGATGATGGTTAAAGGTGTGTGTCTGTACGTCTATATGTGCGAGCTCAACAGAGTTGATGCCTTGTGTCTTATTTGTAGGTCAATCGATGGATTGCGGAGGCCTTCTATAAGAAATGCTCACGTGCCTCTGTGGAATTACACCATGTTGAGGACGCAGGTTTGTGCACTAGTTTAGCAGAAATACCGCATATTTTTCCAATTATTTATAAACATGGCTTTGGTACAGGTGATCTTTGGTAATGATGCTTTTTGCTCCTCAAAGATATTTATTGTATACTTCCTCGCTGGAATCAAAAAGTTGGATGCTGATTGGGTGGAGGGATACTCGATGTCATACCTGGCTCACCATTGGCTGTTTGATCCTTTCAAGTAGGTGTTATTTAGCAGCCTTCAATCACTGACTGTTGTATCTCAGTACCCCCTGGCTGATCTACCACACATTATTTTTCAGAGTGATCCTCCCTGTGGAGGTAATTAATCTGCTGGTGGTGCACGGAGGCGGTCTCTTTCTGGATCTGACGGCCGGATACCTACTGTTTTTTGATGTCACACGACCGTATGGGTTTTTCTTCGTCTCCTACTTTCACTGTATGAACTCTCAGCTCTTCAGCATCGGTGAGTCGTCATTAAAACACTTCTCTCGTTGCCGTGGATACTTTAAATTCTGCCTTTAATTTGTATAATCTTATTGCGAATGTTAATCCTCCACAGGGATGTTTTCCTACACAATGCTCGCCACCAGTCCCCTCTTCTGCTATCCTGACTGGCCAAGAAGATTCTTCGCCCGTTTCCCAGCGTTCCTCAGGGCCGTCCTGCCGTTCACCTCGCCGGACCCTCAGCCCAGTACTTCCTGTGTTTACAACGAGATCCAAAGCACCAGCACCGAACGCCAGGAGACCCCGCCTGTCGCCAAAGTTTCCAAACTGAGACTAAAGCACAAGCTGGCCGCCATTTTCACTATTCTCTACATAATGGAACAGTTCTTCCTGCCTTACTCCCACTTCATCACACAGGTACGTCTAAGATCCTGTCTTTTTCAACATTGAATATCCTAAAAGACTTTTACAGCTGACTTGATCCAAAGAACCAATTACTAAATTGTTGCATAACCGTTCTTCCGGCACTTTTTCTACACAGAGAAATTCTTTTTAATAAGATTGTACTTTGCTGTCAGCAAAAGCCATTTAAACCTTCTCTGAGTCACCAGACTGATAGTTGCTCAATCAGAGTCAACAGTCATTGATCCACAGCAAACAACAGCTCAGACCGGTGTTGTCAGCAGGAGGGTGAAAGCTTACTCAAAGAGAAAGATACTCATCATCCAGTCTCTGATATGAACATTTTGCATTTTCTCTTGATCCTTCATTAATTTAAAGGTGCTATATGCGAGATTGGAAGCATTTCTATTGCCTCTGCACAGCTCTCAACATGGCGACAGCTTAGCTGCCAACAGTGAAAACAAAGGTAACACTGCTGACAGAGCTAACAGTGTTAACCTGGGGGGGGGGGAAACCAGAGGGTGGGTGCTACTCTTCCACAACAACAGCGGCGTCGGTCGGTACGGCGTTATCAGCTGAAACTGCAGTATGAGAGCAGTGCAGAGCGGTGGCGCTCACATGCACTAAAAGCATGTGCGGTTGGCCCAGCGATGTCAACAAAACAGATAGAAGCTTGAGGAAGAGAGACTTCATTCTCTGCTCAGGTAGACATTACTCCTCTATATGTTTACATAGCAAATGGTTGTTTGCTGCTATATTAATACTCTGAATATTGTATAGAGCACCTTTAAAGTCTTGGTTTATATATAACTTCAATAAAAACTGGTAAAAGGGTGAGAAATATTTTAATGTGTGATTTCTATTAGCATGGAATTATCCTAATATTTAGTTTTTCTGCAGGGTTACAACAACTGGACCAATGGCTTGTACGGCTACTCGTGGGACATGATGGTTCACTCCCGCAGCCATCAGCATGTTAAGATCACCTACAAAGACGGAAAAACTGGGGACATAGGATATCTGAACCCGGGGGTGAGTTACAAGGAAAAACACCGTCAGACACAGAGTATGAGAGCAGTACAGTTTTTCTTAACGGTATATCAGTGCAGCATAGACGATCATGATGTAGAGTACGTATGGGCAAGTAGAGCTGCACGATTATGGCCAAAATGATAATCATGATTATTTTTGATCAATATTGAGATCACAATTATTTATCACGATTATTCATTGATTTTAAGGACAACATATTTTTATTGCACTTTCACATTTAAATAAACAGTGCTTTTCCTTCCATGTTGTGCTACATTCCTGCTAACGTACAAGTCTTTGCGTCCAAATGAGACTTAAAAAAAGTTTGTTGCATTTTCGTTTTGTCGGGCAAAGCGAGTAATATACAGTATATTACTCTCCTACTCTGGACTGCACTGAAGTTTTTCACAGGCTGCCGCTGTAGCACTTGATTTGATATGCAGCAGAGTTTTCTATGAGTGGAGCACACATTTTAAACGTCAATATCGCAGTCGATGTTCATTTAATTGAAGGAAGACAAAATCGTGATAGCGGTTAATATTCAATTAATTGTGCAGCCCATGAGTCACATTGCAAATCATATACTGTAAGGTAAATAGGGCCTGTCAGTCATGTCATGATAAAACGCTTTAAAGTTTAGATAGAAAAAAAAAGTTTTGCTTGTTTAAGAAAAACTATTAGCACTATTTAAACCACTTTTGAGAATGTAATTTTCTCTTAAGTTCAGTTTAGCCGACTACTAATTAAGTATATAATTACACTGTCTGTGTACTGAAGGTGTTCACACAAAGCCGTCGCTGGAAAGACCACGGAGACATGCTGAAGCAGTACTCCACGTGCCTCAATCACTTCCTGCCCCGCTATAACATCTCTGATCCTGAAATCTACTTTGACATCTGGGTGTCCATCAACGAACGCTTCCAGCAAAGGTATGAGAGAAAAAGATGCTATTAATGGAATTACTTTAAATGTATCAAATACATAATGTTTTTTTTCCTCTAAGGATCTTTGATCCCCGTGTGGACATTGTGAAGGCTGATTGGTCACCTTTCCAACCGAACTCCTGGCTGATGCCTCTACTGGTGGACCTCTCACCGTGGAGGACCAAGTTCCAGGAGATTGAGGGCAGTTTGGACAATCAGACTGAGATCGTCTTTATCGCCGATTTCCCAGGTTACAAATCTCTCCTGTTCCTTTTTATTTAGATGGAACATTTTGTCATTGCGTTTACCTTTATTAATTCTTGTTGCTACACGGGCTGCCTTTGTGCTAACTGACAGTGTGTTAACTTTTAGGTCTCCACTTAGAAAACTTTGTAAGTGAAGATCTGGGCAACACCAGCATCAGTGTACTTCAGGGCAAAGTGAGCGTTGAGATAGTGGAGGAGAAGAAGAACTACACTCTTCAGCCTGGCGAACAGATGAAAGTAAAGCAACACGCCATCATCGCCATAACTGTTTAACCTGGACACACAAGCAAGCATTCACCATAATGTGTATGTGTGTAGGTACCTGCTGGGGCTTACCATAAGGTGTACACAGTGTCTGAAGACCCGTCTTGCTACATGTACATCTACGTCAACACCACAGAGGCGGCGCTACAGGAGAACTTCACCAAGCTGCATGAGCTTCAGGAGCGTGTTCGCAACGGGACAGGTAAATGAGAATATAAATATAAGAATATAATAACAAGTGGACGTAGTCACCGTGACGTCACCCATTGGTTTGTGGACTACCGTTTTGAAGCCTTGAGTTTGGCATTTTGGCCTTCGCCATCTTGTTTTTTTTTGCAACCAGAAGTGACATGGGAGGGTGGTCAGCAATTGAGACCATAAACTCATGTTTACAATATTTACTGAGGTAATAAATCAAGTGAGAAGTAGGGTCATTTTCTCATAGACTTCTATACAATCGGACTTCTTTTTGCAACCACAGGAGTCGCCCCCTGCTGGCTATTAGAAAGAATGCAAGTTTAAGACACTTCTGCATTGGCTTCACCTTACAGACCCGGAGGTTGCCGCCTGGTTAACACCATGAAGCGGAGCATTTAATTGTGGAATTGTTGTATGAGGAAAAATAGAGTCCAATGCAAAATTGATAAAAAATGTGCTAAAAAAAAATCATCAGACTGGACGGTCTCTTCCCACAGAAACCGAGCCCCTTCCTCCTGAGCTGCAGCCTCTTATTGACGATGAAGGGTCAGAGGTCAACGCCACTGACCCGATTGTGCAGCTGTTCCTGAAGAGGCAACGCCGTATGAAGGAGGTGAAGAAGCGCAGGGAGGCCGGTGCACTGGAGCGACTGGAGCGCTTTGCAATGAAGAAGTACTATACGCTAAGGAGGGGGTGAGTGTTGTCCTCCTACAGCACACCAACATGCCAAAAACATCCGCGAATGTGTCTCATTAACTCCGTCCCCTTCTCCGTTAGATTCTTGATGACAGCCATCGCTATGAGAAACCTGGCGGTGGGTCTCCCTCCTCTGGAACAGCTGACAAGAGAAGTTGCCTTCGCCAACATGAAAGAACCTCAGGCAGAGGCCAACCAGGACGAACGGCTGAAAGATGAAGTCGGTCACGGAGAACTTTAAAGCCGTCGTTGGGACCAAAGATGCTGTGTTGAAGTGCTGGATCACACATCAGATCACAAACAGATGTGTGTTGTTACTACTGGACTGTTACTGTGGCATCGCTGCCCAGAAAATCAAAGGATTTTTAATTTTCTATGCCTCTGAAATATTCTGCATTTCAGATTATTTCTAAATGTAAAGCCAGTATTTTGTTTACGAACCTGAATTTATGCAGCAGCACATGTTTCTGTTATAGCTGCAGCAAAAGCAGAATAATTTATGTCAACAGATGTGCACTACTTTGCTGTGCAATATTACATTTCCTATTTGTTAAATTTTGTTAATTTTATAATTGCAATTACGGCTGGGTGACATGACCAAAAAGAAATATCAAGACAACACATTGACAATTAATTAAAAGTGCTCCATGACAGATGCATTACATGATCTGCTGGAGGATCCTAATTTAAATACGCTAAATGCTTCTTTGTTTTGAATTAAAACAAACAAGCATGTTACTGAACGGTTTTGAGTTATTAGGGGACAGATTTTGGCAAACATACTGACATGAACAGGATCAGGTTGGGTGATAACTCCTCCTCCTGTTGGCTTGAATTTCAATAATTCTGGTCGATTTTTAGGGAATATATTTCTCTGATCTTTTATGCTAACCTTACAATGTGATAAAAACTGACTGGCCGAAGTACAGAGCAATTGTTAGTTTGTCAATCGACAGCCTTTTCTAGTCACTTTTCTAATAAAGAGCTTGTGTCAATACATTTGATGTTATTTTAATTAAGAATCAACTTGAAGACTTTCAGTCCGACAAACGAGGTTTGTGGAAATAATGAGTTTTATTGGTGTCAGTAACATGTCGCCCATCTTAAAGTGCTACAGTAGAAATCCAGTGTTCACTGTAGGTTGACATTATGGCACATGAATGACACTTTTCACATATAGTCAGAGCACAAACGGTAAAACGTTACACAATATAAATACATTTATAAATCTACAAGATGGATCTCTAGGAAATGATTGTTAAAACATAAAATCATGATGTATTTAGTTGAGGTTAAGAATTCATTTGATTCAGTATAAATATGTAGTCGTTGCTGTGCTGTAGTTGAGGTCCAGTCACATAAAACAGACAAGTGTCATTAATTACTGCCCAAAAAGTGACATGCAACATATTGTTTCACAAGAGCTACAAGTCATTTCAAGTGTTCACATCAAGAGATGGTTTGTACTTAACAAGGAACAATATAAAGACAATATATATATGTATTTTATTTCATATTGCACAGTGTTTTACTGGTTCTAAGTCTTTTAAATTACCATCCCTTATTTTAAAAATGCTCTGTAAAACAAAACACACGTTGCATCCCTTTACATGATGGACGACTATACCTCTAATCACCACAAGTGAAAAACTGACCTTCTATATTATGTGTAAATTCAACATTAAACTTAACAGGACTGGTATTAGTGTTAGACACTGGCATTTACCGAGTGTTATCAGAGGCATTTTTTTCCTACTCGTGTACGCAAATCAAACATGATCCTCATTTTCATGCGAAAATAATGTGAAAATCTACTTGCACCAAAAGCTACCAAACCTGTGTGTTTTTATTTTTGGGACAATATAACAGGAACAGGCCTGTGTCAGCTCTAGTCCGAGATTTCTGCTTTGATTTAATGATTATAATATCATTTTGTTTTCTTGAGTTAAAGGGTAACTTCTGTATTTGTCAACCTGGACCCTATTTCCCCATGTTTTTGTGTCTAACTGACTAATGGGGACAATTTCGTTCCCGTATTGAGGGAGAGTGCTGTAGACGGCAGCTGCTCATGGGGTGCAAATTAATCCTATTGGGGCAAGCTGGCACCGCTATTTACAGTACAACCACTAAAAGTGTTCGTTTTTGCCACAACAGGCTCTGATTGTTATTATAAGTGTCTGACATTTTGGAAAGAGTCTCGCTCAAGGAGAAGTCTCGTTCTGAAATCTGGTGAGGTGACGTGTTGCTGGAAGACAACGGTGGAATAGTGGTATACATCCATGGTGGAAACGCGAGTGCCAGCCGGGTAGTTTGTTGCGTTTGAGTACAGAGAGCATAGCTTAGTGTTATCTAAAAGATTTTCAATGTCATGGCTGAATATTTAGATGATTTCCACGATGTGGATGAGGTCTTTGAATTCGATTTCCGACCGTATTTATTTGAGCCAGAGTATACGGATATTCAGATTTCACAACGAGACTTCTCCTTGAGCGGGACTTGGGCACAAGAACAAACAGACCGGATCAAGAGAAAGGTAAGAAAAATGTTATATTTCTTTGTAGGTTTCTTTCCATAACGTTGTCAGTCACTTATAATAACAATCTGAGCCTGTCCGTGGCAAAAACAAGCACTTTTTAGTGAACATAATGTTACATTGACGTTGCTCACTTGCCCTCGCAGCTTGTTTTGTGACTGCCGTCTACAGCGTTATCCCTCAATACTAGACTAATTTCAAAAATTGTTGTCCCCGTTAGTCACTTAGACACAAAGACATGGAAAAATAGGGTCCAGGTTGAAAAATACCTAAGTTACCCTTTAATGTTATTTTGAACAAACTATAACTATTTTCAAATGTTGTACTTAGATTTAGCATGTGCTGGACATCAACAAACAGTTCAAACAGGCTCATTCTTCTGCTATGCTATCAGCTGTCAGTCCTCATATCTCATCATTGCATCTTTCGTTGAACATCTGTCAAAATGCAAATGAAGGAAGCAAGAAGGCATAGATAACAAATGGAGAAGTGCCCTTGAGTTTGACCTTATCCTCTCTTAAAGGGGAACTCCACCAATTTTACATTGGGAGGGGTACTACTGCATATGTGAAAAAAGTTCCAGAGCTCCAGAGGGAGCTGCACCAAATCTGATAAATTGCCTCAAAAAGTCATCATCAGTTGGGGCTGAAGACAACAAGTCTGAAAACTAAAGAATCTGGGGGTGTGGAGTTTGAAAGAGCGTAACAGACCTCTGTAGGACGCTCCTAATCTTAACTTGAGGCTAAAAGCTTGAGGCTACATTAGCCACTACTAGCGATACGTGAAATAAAATGTGTTTCCTACAACTCTGATGACATCACACCTTGCTCACAGGTTGTGCCACATATTTCCGTCTGTCTTAGGTTACATTTCAAATTCCTCAAGCTCATCACCTCACCAAACTGAGCTACTGCTCCTCCAGTAGCGCCACTGTAAACACTACAGTACTCCTTCACAGACATCTGATGCTCAATAAGAAAGAGCTCCACATCACAACTTTCATTTCATTTCCACCCTAACATGTGGCACATAGCTGTCAACTCCACCAGAATGGACAAAACACACTCAAAATTGTTCCACGCTGTCACACTGCTCTCCTTCAAATGGCTAGATTTGGCAGCTCAGAAGAAACTCAAAAACCACAGTAGTGGTGCTACAAAGAGAGAGGGCACCTCCCTGTTTGCAGGCCAACATCCAGCTCCACTCTTAAAGGCGTGCTCTGTGTCTGGCAAACTAACCTTCAGTCCAGCTGGCATCAGCATTTCCTTTCTGGTTCCCCAGAGTTTCAACTTCTGGTATTTACGTACTAAAAGCTCTCAAAACAACACTTCAGTTCTCACGTACTTTGATCTGCCTCTTATCTCTATTTCCAGTTGATCCTGTGTGTTAATTTCACTCATTACTTTCTTAAGAAAGAAGGAAAATATAAGTTAATTTATTTGCTATAATCTGAAAATAATCTTTGTAGTCTTTACTTAATTATTTAGATTCTAATGCCTCAAAACATCCAAGTTAATTTGCTAAACTGTTTCGCATGTAGTTACATTTTATAGCTGACTATTTCTTTCCATTGAAATATGGGTCAATATTGCTTCTTTTAACAATAACTGATGGTGACGGTGCCAGTCGTTTATCGAGAGAAGAAAATAAATGTATGGGTTTTTTGTTTTATGCTTTGGAAAATGTAAATGAGGCTCAGTGTAACATGCCACGTCCGTCCTTATGCACACCTAGAATGGTGTGAAAACATGAAGCGTCTGTTTGTAGTGACGTGCCCGCAGAGTCAGCTCTGCAGCTCTACCTTGGTTGAAGATCTGGGTAGAAAACTCCATGAACCACACCTTCAATCACAACATTTGAAAATGCATCTGAAAGGAAAGAAGAAAAGAAAGTAGGGCGATTAAAATAGTTCATCACAATTAATCGCACAATTCTTATCTGTTCAAAATGTACTTTAAAAGGGAGATTTGTCAAGTATTTAATACTCTTATCAACATGTAAGTGGGCAAATATGCTGCTTTATGCAAATGTATGTATATATTTATTATTGGAAATCAACTAACAACACAAAACAATGACAAATATTGTCCAGAAACCCTCACAGGTACTGCATTTAGCATAAAAAATATGCTCAAATCATAACATGGCAAACTCAAGCCCAACAGGCAACAACAGCTGTCAGTGTGTCAGTGTGCTGACTTGACTATGACTTGCCCCAAACTGCATG
>CAKAKR010035207.1:0-13890 GCA_916700685.1 Adelosebastes latens
CAGTCAGTCAGTCAGTCAGTCAGTCAGTCAGTCAGTCAGTCAGTCAGTCAGTCAGTCACTCAGTCAGTCAGTCAGTCAGTCAGTCAGTCAGTCACTCAGTCAGTCAGTCAGTCAGTCACTCAGTCAGTCAGTCACTCAGTCGCTCAGTCAGTCAGTCGCTCAGTCACTCAATCAGTCAGACAGTCACTCAGTCAGTCAGTCAGTTACTCAGTCAGTCAGTCAGTCAGTCAGTCAGTCAGTCACTCAGTCACTCAGTCAGTCAGTCAGTCAGTCAGTCACTCAGTCACTCAGTCAGTCAGTGACAGACTTTTGTGTTTGTAGGGCTGGCCCTCTGCGGTCCAGCCAAAAAGCCTCTTGAATCAGCTGGAAAATGCATCGTCACAAAGCTGAAACAGGCTGTTTTTCTGACTTTTAGAGATATATGGTCCCACAGGACAGCGAGGCTACAAACATATGATGATTTTATAGACCATGATGCATTGCTGTGTGTAGATTAAACTAGCCAACAGTATATAAATGAGTTATAATGCAACACACACATTAAAGCAGCAGTAACATTAACCCAGAAACATTATATATAATAGTAAAACACTGACGGGGAACACTTTACTGCACAATGAGTATGAGTTTTATGACAGACATCCAGTGAGGTGAAATAAACACTCGACATACTGTGTCCTAACTGCAGTGTTATTATTTATATATATATAATGTGAGCAATTGTATTTTTTATATATATATATATATATTGAGCAGAAATCCGAATCAGGATGCTGAGTTCCCTAAACTTTAAATCAAGACTGAGGAGGGAAGTGCTTAGGATGGGTGTGCACTATTTTCTGCCACAGTGTCTTTGTTGACATTTACCACTAGAGGGCGCCAAAGTCGTAGAGTTTAAAAGTTTACACACACTGACTTTAATGACGAAAAATTACTATTTTTGTTTGTTAACTGATCAAAATGTAACAAAAAAACAATCCCTGTTGCTGTGATATTATGCACTGATATTGTGTTTTGAGTGTTTTACAGGTTCAAACTGCAGTTAGGACACAGTATGTTGAGTGTTTATTTCACCTCACTGGATGTCTCACCAGGTAACGTGAGTATAAATGTTTTATTTAAGTGTTGAAGATAAACCACTTGAAACATGATATAGACACAAACACATTTTAGAGTTTTTGTTTGAACGGCCTCCTCAGTTCGTAGAGTTGAACTCACTCTTTTACAGGAGGAAGCAGATTGAAAACCAGATGATGGTAAATGAAATACATGGATGTGATGTTATAAAACTGTAAAGCTGGAGCTGCTGAGTCATGCCTCTTGTCAGACATGCAGATCATGATTAGCTCCACCTCTCTGCTGTTCAGGCTGGGCTCAGGGCCAGATTAACCCCTAATTGGCCCCGGGGCCAAAAGAAAACGAGCTGTGGGCCCCTTTTTAAAGTTTCTTCTTGAAACTAGTTTGGTCTTCTTCCACTTATGATTTTCAAAATTTTCCAGAGTGCCTCTCAGAGCGCTCCAGAGTCCTGAGCTTATTGCATCCAGCTGCTGGGGCATCGAGCATTGACCTTCAGTCAGCAAGGTTAAAGGTGACATCATTCCCTTCTTCTCAGTTAAAGGACTGGTTCACTATTTTCAACATAAACACAAACAGGAAGCTCCTCACTTACTGAAGAACGAAGCTCATTAACTCTGTAGAGAGACGTGCAGCTCAGTACTCAGATCTTTTGTTTAAGTAAAATTAGCAATACTTATGACTTTATAATCTCAGAGAATATAAATTTTTTCTCGCAAATTTATGACTTTATAGTCCCAAAGAATATTACATTTCTTTCTCGTAAATTTCATTTTTTTTTCTCTCATAATTTTACTACTTTAATTTCAGAAAATATAAAAAAAAGTTTCTCGTAAATTTGTGTTTTTTTCTCGTAATTTTACTGCTTTAATTTCAGAAAATATACAAGTTTTGTTCTCGTAAATTTCAGTTTCTTTCTTGCAAATTAATGACTTTATAATCCCAGAGAATATTAGTTTTTTTCTGGTAAATTTTTATGACTTTAATCTCTGAAATTCAGAGGTTTTTTTTGGAATATTACCCCCCTATCCTGGCTCCGTATTTATTCTTTTTTTTTGTTTTAACATAAACACAAACAAGAAGCACCTCACTTACTGAAAAAAGAAGCTCATTAACTCTGTAGAGATGCGTGCAGCTCACTGCTCACCACAGGTGAAGTACTCAAATATTTTACTTAAGTAAAAGTAGCAATACCACGGTGTAGAAATACTCTGTTACAAATAAAAGTCCTGCTATACTTTACAACTCTTCATTTTAGAATATATATATTTGACATATTTGAATTGTAAATATCTAGTTTATATTCATAACTCTTGACTTTTTCTTTTCTTTTCTCTTACTTTGTTTATTTTGACCCCTGTGCACCACAACACCAGGACAAATTCCTTGTATGTGATAACCTCACTTGGCAATAAACCTGTTTTCTGATTCTGGTGTTTTTTTGTTATTTGTTATTTAATTGTTAGCTCGCCAACATGTTTAAACCGTCTTCACATCAGCTTTGTAGTTGTAATTACTAGTCAGATATCTAGAAGTTCTCGCAGCGATATCGAAAAATACTGAAATGTCCACAAACTACTAAAATAGCTGCAGAGCTACTACTGTTAACATCGAAATATAATTTTATACTAATGCTAGTTCACTCGATTTAGTGTTGACAATGAGCTTTGTGTTTGTTTGTATCTGGTTACATTAATTAACTGCTACAAGCTATAAACTTTGTATTACAACAAAAATAGCGAACATAGTGTATTTCTATGGTGTTCACTATGAGGCCAGCAGAGTGGGGCTGCCATCTTGGAATAAGTCAAACAGTTTTGATAAAGTGAACATGCAGAAAGAAACACACAGTGGCCGCTGTCACATAGAGATTTATTTTCTTTGATTAAAAAGTATCTGAAATAAACACAGTACATAAAGTGACAATGATGGTGAAGAGGCCACAGAACAGTCCGTCCTTCTCAACAAGGCCACAAAAACAACAACATCAGAGACGTCTGTAAGCGCTCATCTTCCCTCCAACACACACACACATACCAACAAACACACACACACACAACTCCAGTCAACACAATACACAAATTAAAACCTCTCGAAACAAGTCTGAGGACATTATGAAAAAATATACTACACAAGTAAACACAAAGAACACGCACAGACACACACACACACACACACACACACACACACACACATGTTATTTGCCTCATGGAAATGAAAAGTTTCAGTTTGTTTTCAGACGGTGAGTCTGAAGCTCAGCGTCCCGCCGGCGGCCTCGTCGCATCACCGTGAAGTTGCGTTTTGGTTTTAATTGAGAGGCGAGTTGGCACATAGAGGCAGATCCACGCACAGGATCATCATCATAATAACAGCAATAATAATAAGTTTAAAAATTAAATGTAAAAATGAGAATAGTGGTGTTTAGCTCATATTTCCCCCATGATGATTTTGCACTAAATGTTACACAATGTTTTATATTAATAATACATACATTAATACTATATAATATAATCATTATTTTTGTTTGTTTTGATTATACAAACTTTATGTTTCAATTCTCGTTTTAAATCAAAAGTTATTCTCAGCTAAACAAAAAGTCCTGAATAAAATTAAAGGAAGTTTGTAAACTGAGATTTTTGAGGTGTGACAGTGTTAAAGTGTGGTCAAACAAAGGGAAAACTTATAATCATATGTAAGGCTGCAAATAACAATTATTCTCATTATTGATTTATCTTTCAATTCTCTTTTCAATGTCAGAAATGAGTGGAAAAAGGCCCAAAACGACATCTTCAAATGACTTGTTTTTGTCAGACCAACAGTCCGAAACTTAAAGATATTTTATTTAAAATAATATGAAACAGAAAATTATCTAATTTCAGAAGCTGGAATCTGCAAATGGTTATCGTTTTTCCTCGACTTAAACAATTAATCATCAAAATTGTTGCAATAAATTTTCTTTCAACCAACCAATTATTTTATTATTAGAAATGTATTCTTCTCAGCAGAGTTATTAAAGCTCACTCTGTCTTCTCTCTGTCTTCAATATTTTGTATCTGCATGTTGATACTGACAATTTTATTTCCAGTTGACCAAACAAATCTTTATCCTTTAATCAGATAATTCTAATTATAAAGCACCAATTTATCAAATAATCAAGCAATGGCCATGAAATCCGCTTATTTATTTATGTATTTATTGCAGTTGGTGATTATTTAATGTGCACTTGACTTAGTTTTTTGAATAATTCTGCTCATCAATGTTGTAAACTGGATTTTTCAGGAGTCACAGTACTGTAGAGTTGTGAAAACCATCATCTCCAGTGTTATTGGATTATTTGGATTGATCTCATTAACTCTCCCGCCATTAAAATATGCTTTTAAAAGTTGTATTTTTTCAAAACACTGATCTCTCACTTCTCTCAAACTTGGGAGCTGAAAATATTTTGTAACGTTCTCTCATATCAAAAACGTACGTTATCTTAGTTTATTTTGGGTTTCTTGTAACTTCGGTAGTTATGAGCTACTTTTAGCCTCATGATTTGTGAATATGTCTCCAGTTATTTATGAGAGTGTCATTAAAAAAGAAATCGAACTGTTCTGTGCAGATATTTATGATGGTGTATTAGGGCCTTTGTAGGTAAAAATAAAAATAAAAATTACGCAGCCGGGGGAGAATGGTAAGAGGGGTAATATTCCGAGATTAAAGTGGTAAATTTCCGAGAAAAGAAACATGGATATTCTCTGAGATTTAAGTGGTAAATATACCTATAATATATAATATATATTATATTATATAATTATATAATATAAGGCTTTATATTTACGACTTCAATCTCTGAAAACATCCATGTTTCTTTTCCTCGTAAATTTGTGAGTTTTTTATCGTAAATTTACAACTTTATAATCTCAGGGAATATTCATGTTGTTTTTCCGTAAATGTATGACTTTATAATCTTAGAGAATGTTCAAGTTTTTTTTTCTCATAAATTTGTGAGATTCTTCCTCGTCAATTTACTAATTTAATCTCAGAGAATTTCTGAGTTTTTTATATATCCAAGTTTTTTCTCATAAATCTGTGATTTGTGGATTATTTCTGTTAAACTCTCCTTCTGTATTTCGAGGCCAACGACTGATATTTGATTAATGAGCACACGCAACTCACATGGACAGAAACTGGTTAAAGTCTGTCCCGTTGTCTGAAAAGTAAACAACATGTCAGTCCGCGGCCTCTAACAGAAATTGTGACGCTTCAACTTATCTGACGAAAACAAAGAGTCGGACTGAGAACACAGTAACACTCTGTCACTGCCTTTGGTGAGATGGAAACACACACACACACACACACATACACACACAGGTAGCACGGCGGCTGGTCCGTGCAGGTGATGGTAACCCCAGGCAACAGGAGGAGGAGGAGGTAGGGCTTCGTCGTCCTCAGCTCCTGATCAGCGCCAGAAACTCGTCCCTGGTTTTTGGATCTTCCCTGAAAACTCCCAACATGGTGCTGGTGACGGTTTTACTGTTCATCTTCTGAACGCCTCGCATCACCATACACATGTGACTGCAGAGAGGAAGAAAGAGGAATAACAACAAAAGGCAAGGAAGTGAAAAATAAAAGGAGAAATGTTAAACAGATTAGATTAAGAAATGAAAAGGAGGGGGAAGAAGAAAGAAAGAAAGAACGAGGAGGTGAAGGAAAGGAGGAGATGTAACAGAAAAGAAAGGGTAAATAAAAGGAAAGGAAGTGATGAAAATCAGAGTAATGGACTAGAGTTAAAAGACATAAAATTAAAGAATAAAAAGAAGTGCAGAACAGAAAGAAAGAAAGATAAGTTAAAAAAAGAAAAAGATGTAACAGACAAAGGAAGTAAATGAAGTGATCAAATTGAAAATAATGGAAATGAGATCAAAGAAATTAAGTATATAAAAGCAAGAAGAGGTGAAGGAAAGGAAGAGATTTAACAGAAAAGAGGGTGTAAATGAAAGGAAATGAAGTGATGGAGATGAAATTAATGGAAACGAGGTCAAAGAAATTAAAGTATAAAAGAGCAAATAGAGGTGAATGAAAGAAAGACAAGAAGTAAATAAAAGCAAATGAAGTGATGCAAATGAAAGCAATGGAAACAAAGTCAAAGAAATTATATTTAAGTATAAAAGAGCAACAAGAGGTGAAGGAAAGAAAGAGGAGATGAAGTAAATGAAATCAAATGAAGTGATGGAAATGAAAGTAATGGAAAAGAGGTCAAAGAAATTAAATGAACCTGTATAAAAGACGGAAGATGTGAAGAGAAGGAAAAGGATAGAACAGTAGTAGTAACAGAAAAGAGGAAGTAAATGAAAAAAATGAAGTATAAAAAAGAAAAGAAAGAGGTAAAAGAAAGGAAGAGATGTAACAAAAAAAGAAGCAGTAAATGAAAGGAAGTGATGGAACAGAGGTTAAAAAATAAATAAATGAGAATAAGAACAAAGTAGAAAGAAGGACAAATAAAAGGAGATGAAGGAAAGGAAGAGATGTAACCAAAATGAGGGTGTAAATGAAAGGAAATGAAGTGATGGAGATGAAATTAATGGAAACAAAGTCAAAGAAATTCAATTAAAGTATAAAAGAGCAACAAGAGGCGAAGGAGAAGTGATAGAAATGAAAGTAATGAAACCGAAGTCGAAGAAGATTAAGTATAAAAAAGAAAAAAAAGAGGTAAGAGAAAGAAGAGATGCAACGAAAAAAAGCAGGAAATGAAAGGAAATTAAGTGATGGAACAGAGGTAAAAAAAAGGAATGAATGAGAATAAAAAGGAGCACAAAGAAAGATGGACTAAGAAAAAGGGAGTGAAGGAAAAGAAATGAAGTGATAGAATTGAAAGGAATGGAATCAAGGTCAAAAAGTCGTAAGTATAAAAAAGATAGAAGAGGTGAAGGAAGGGAAGAGGTGTTAGGAAAAATAAGAGAAGAAAATGAAAGTAATGGAATAGAGTTAAAATAAATTAAATGAGAAAATAAAAAATAAAGAAAGAGGAGGTGAAGGAAAAGAGCAGATGTGACCGAAAAGAGTGAGTAAATGAAAGGAAATTAAGTGATTGAGATGAAACTAATTAAACAGAAGAACAAGAAATTAAAGTATCAAAAGAAGAGTCGAAAGAAACAAAGAGGAGGTGAAAGAAAGGAGAAGAAGTAATAGAAAAGAATGAGTAAATCAAATGAAACAAAATGGTGGATTAAGTGAAAGTAAAGGAAACGAGGTGGGGAGAGGGTAGGAGAAAAGAGAAAAGAGGAGAAGGAAAGTAAACCAAAGGAAAGGAAAGATGAAAGGAGTGAAACAGATATTGTCGTGTCTTCAGCTGACATACGTACGTTGCCTCGATGACCACCCCGACCCCGGTGGGCTGCAGCGCCTCGGTGATCGCCACAGCAATTTGTTTGGTCAACCTCTCCTGAACTGTGGACATACAGACAGACGGACAAACATGAACCTGGCTGGACAGAACAAACAACATTCAGGCTGACAGTAAAAGGAATCTGTGTTTGACTTTAACTTGGTACCTTGTAGTCGACGGCTGTAGATTTCAACAATCCTGAGGAGGAGAAAAGAGAGAAAACATGCGTCAGTAATTCGTCGATATCTTCATCCTCAGCGAGCTCCATTAAAACACATCAGTGAGCCTCACTGTGTCACTGGGTGACTGTGCCTTCATCACCATGAACACACACACTGGAGTTTATTTTGACTCAATCCCACATCCACCGTCCTGCTGCCTAATAATCACTAGAGCACCACATGTGGATTAATCCGCCGCTGAAAATAGTCCCCAACAAAACAAATGCTCTATTTCCTCCTGTTTGTTTGATACAAAAGTACATTGACCAGCTGTTTCAGGAAATTATTTACCCTTTTTTAAATATGAAACTATATATATTTTACCAGTAATCTTGGGGCTGAGAGCTCCAGACAGGGTGGGGAAGTTGGAAAGAGAGAGACGGACTAACGCATTGTTGGTTTTAATCTTTTCGTGGTCTTTGTTGACAAAGAGAGAAATTTAGAATAACTAGAAATGTTCCAATACCATTTTTTCCTTCCCGATGTGATATGATTGCTTTCATTGTTGTATGGCCTGGCTCAGGTTAACCCTTTGTAAAACATGAACAAATATATACAGAGAATGAATGCAATAGAACTTTTTATTATCTAGTTTGACAGATTCTCCAGTGTAAAATATGCTAGCTCTCCGCTAGAACCTGCCTGATTGGTACTGCACATGTGAAACTGTCAACAGAGATGAGAAAGAAGCGAGATGGCTCACTCATTCACTACTTCCATCATCGAGTTCAGATGCAGCGATTGTTTTTTTCAGAGCTTTCTTTTTACAATTAACACTTGAAATGATGAAGGCACTTACAAATGACAAGGTAGAAAAAAATGTAAACCATACTTTGGTGTTTCATTTTTACCTCTTTCCTTAAAGGGACTGTTTGTAACTTCTTCCACGTATAAATCAATCCGAGTCGGTGTCCCATGCGCGCTCACCTGTGGCTACGCTGTTCAGACTCAGACTCCAACACAAACTACACAGAAGCACCAAAACCTCTTGGTTGTATCTAGTGAAGCCCGTCTGTTAAACAGTGTTGGCCGCGGTCGGAGGACGCGGGGGAGACCGTAGCTTTGGTCTCCAGGACCGGAGTCTCTGCTGTACTCTGCTCCTCTGCTTGCCTTCACTCACACACCGCGCTCCTTCTCGCTATTTCGCTCCACTCTCACGTTCATGCGTGCACACTCCACACTCCACACTGCAGAAGACTTCGTAGCTCTGAGAATATCTAGTGAATGTTCAGTGGACGTTTGTGCAGAAATAACTGCTGCAGCTCCTCCAGACCAACAGAGGTTTCCCGTGTCTTGTGAAGTGACGGGGCTCCGCAGAGAGAAACGTTATCGTCTCCGACCAAAACTCCGGTGTCTCCCCCGTTCCCTCCGGCCGCGGTCGGGAGGCTGAGGCAGGAAAAGCCAACACTAGGATCAGCATTGATTCATGGAGAGACCTTTGTCTGGTCAGCTAACATTACTGCCAAGCAGCTGAAATATAGAGTGATATTGTGCTTTTAGCTGACGTGTGTCTCCTCACTGTGTTGAGCGATGCTCGTTCATGTCTATGTAGAGCGAGCGCAAGCGCCAGCAACAGGACGCTGACTTTCGTTGACTTAACGGCCACAGGTGAAGCTGTTAACAAGACATTATGATTCTTAAGATTTCATTCAACTTTTTTTTTTTTTTTTTACAAAATGAACCAAAACACTGACAATGAAAAAGAAGCAAGAGGGCTCACTCGTTAGCTACCTCCATCATCCATTTCAGAAACAGGGATCATTTTTTTTCCAGAGCTGATGATGGAAGTAGCTAACGAGAGTCATTTCGCTTCTTTCTCATCTCTGTTGAGAGTTGCACATGCGCAGTACCGATCAGGCAGGATGTACGGATCAGGTAGCGAGTGACACGTGTTGTTGTTTTTCCTGTGTAGCGTAAATGAGCTGATAAATGATATGATAACGTGATATTGGATCGGGCATATACACGCGTACTTGCCACTACACGATCCAGCATTTAAGGCTGCATCGGAGGAATTGTCGATACTGACATCTTAGAAACTCTAATAATAACGCTGGTGTTACTGCTTTGTCAATTCACAACCATTTTAGATTAGTTTCAACTGTATTGTCATTCAGAGTATGAGTACTGAGACAACACATGTAGTTTATCATCTAACCAGGAGTGCAAAAAGCAGAATTTGAGACTACAATTAAAACATGAAAATAATAATCCTAATCATCTTTATTGTGTGCACATGCAAGGAATTTGACTCTGTATTTTTGTTGCTCTCATCAGAAATAAACATACAGCTAAAAACAAGGACAACAAACTTGAACAAAGATAAACATCTAACTATTAAAGATATACAGTAAATATATCTTAAAAGTACATAAAGCAACAACGAATAACAGCATTTAAGTCTATAAACAAGTCATAAATGGAAACAATAATCTCCATTTGAGACCACATCACCCATATTTGACCGGTTATCCTCAAGATAAAACCCTTTTGCGTCTGCGTCGAGTGCACAATCTGCTACCGTCCAAGAGGTTCAATTTAAATGGTAGCTTGTAAACTTGATACATTGACAAGTTTAATTAAGAGGAACATGAGTCCTTCTCTTTTCAAATAGGTGAATACTTTTGTGTTTTCTGCATTTCAGCACCGTACTGAGGAACCATAAAGAAGGTAATGACAAAGATAACTTAACTTCCCTGAGCTCTACCATCTTTTTAAATGTCAGCTTACGTCACATCTCATAAACTGAGGTCATTCACATGGACATTTCTCATGAACAAGGTAAACCCAACCCTATTTAGAGGCACCAAAACAAAAAACCCAGTCATTTTAAAGCTATTTCCTGGTCTGACGAGGAAACAGAAGTAAAATAAACAGATTCACAGAAACGACCTGGTCTTCACCTTCAACCTGTTGCTCTTCTCTTTGAGAAAAAACACTTTGGACAAATTTGACCTCATCCACCTCCAAGAAAATGTCACAAGACCAAATGGGCAGCACGAGGAGAGGCAGCACGTACTGTACGTGCATAAATAAAGACGAGATGCTGCAGCAAGAAGAAATGCTGCTTCAGAGACGACAAGAAAATGTCCTTCATCCAGTCATTCAGTCATGTGGACTTTGATGTGATGGTGTGACAGGAGGTTGCAGGTGAATTTTGTTCTCAGAAATGTCTTGAACAGGAATTTGATGGTGTATTTCCACTGCTTCCATGTACCTTACAAGGACAGTGTGTAGGATTTGGTGGCATCTAGTGGTGTGGTTGTAGATTGCAACCAGCTGAATACCCCTCCGCTCACTCCTCCCTTTTCAAGACTGCAGTAATGTGAGCCGCCGAGTGCAAAACCGTGGTAACACCTCGCTCAGAGGTCATCCATACCATAATAACACTACTTTAGGAGCAACAGAATTCAGACGGCAGCTGGCGGTACCACGGTTTTACACTCTGTGGCTCACGTTACCACAGTTTCACAAGCGTGTCGGAGAACTACGGTGGCCTTCAGGTAACATAAAAACGTAAAAGTCTCTCTCTAGAGCCAGAGTTTGGTTTGTCCGTTCTGGCCTACTGTAGAAACATGGAGGAGCAACATGGTGGACTCCGTGAAGTGGACCCGCTCCCTATGTAGACATGAAGGGCTCATTCTAAGATAACGGAAACACAATGATTCTCAGTTTCAGGTGATTATAGACTAGAAAACACAATTATGAATATTATATTCCATTTCTGCTAATAGATCCCCTGAAATGCTACACACTGCTCCTTTAAGTGTAGTTTTTTTCTATTATTACATTTTCATTCTGTTTATTTAAAATCATTTTTAATTATTATTATTTTCTATATGTATTTATGTGTGTGTGCGTGTATTTATTTTTATAAAACGGATAGCTCCGGTTCTTGATTATGATTGGCTGAGCTGAGCCGTTGTAAAATACTCTATAAACACACAGCTGTGACCGCATTACAATAGAATCACTGCGCAAAATATATTGTTACAAATTGTCAGATTTTGTTGTGAATTTTGATTAACTGGGTGTGCTAAGTGTGGGTAAGTGGTTGGAAGATATGGAGAATAGAGGAAGAAGATAGAAAAAGAAAGGAAACCCGCTGAAATTACTGAGAGAGAGATTGAAGAGCTGGAAAAGTCAAGAAATAAATCTAGAAGGCCTTAAAACACTATGGGAGAAAGATTTGGGATGTATAATGGAGGAAGAGGAATGGCTAAAAATGATATCCAACAATGGGAAATACATACATGTAAGTGAAGCTAAAGGGAAATAAAACACATATATTATTGGACACCACTCCTCAGGGTGGGTTTAATAAATAGCCATTTGTGTTGGAAATGTCGGAGGGCACTTGTATACACTGCATTTGGGAATGCCCAGTCATCCAACCCTTCTGGAATATTACCTACTTATATTAATACTTTGGTATATTTGAGCAGCTGGTGGGGAAGGAAATTACCATTGTCTCCAAGATTATGTTTATTAGGGGCCAACATACCAAGTGGACAAGTTTCAGGTATATGGTAGGCATCCCAGTGGCTGCTAGGACAAAGCTTAGATACTGGAAAACACCCAAACGTCCAGAATTAAAAGAATGGGCAAACACCATAATAAAAAACAGCTTCATTTGAGTTTATGCTTAACAGGATGAAGAACAGAAGACACCAGTTTGGGATCCTTTTTGGACTTCTATCACACTGACTGAAAAGCCGGTATAATATGATTGTTGTTCCTGATAGTAATTCATATTATCATATGTTGGATATTCTTCCTAGTCATGCTATTATCAGTATGTCGCTTACACTATTCATTTTCGGTTGGACAGCAGAGGGCCAGCCCTACAAACGCAAAAGTCTGTCACAGTGACTGAGTGATGAAGTTACACGCTTAGTCGGCCGAGTGTTGGAGTTTCCTTATTGGCCGTTGCTCTTTCAAAATGAAAATGCGGGAACAGTCCTTTATGCAAATGAGCCCGTCCAGCCGACACGTCTAAAACTTGGACCAAGCTGTCAAACTAGGCGATCTAGATCTAAAATGAAACCAGATTCAGCAGTGGCATGGACTATTTCTCGTTTTCAGAAGTAGATTTTGGTGGCCGCCATGTTGTTTCCTGTTTGAAATGGCTAGCAGAAAACCAGGGACCAATCACGTACATGAACGGCCAGTTGAGTCCCCTAGTGTCCTTATCGGACCTGGTGGACATGTACCGATGGATTTAACATTATAGACATTCACGGACAGACCGTACACGGTCCAGACATATACTTGGTTTGACCGAGTCTTGTTACTTTGTACTTTATACAGTATGTTGTGGCTTCTGATACCACTGATATTACATGTACTGTAAGCAATAAAAAAATGCCTCACAATATTTAACACTGTACTGTCATATAACAAAGATAAAACAATGAAAAGTTGAGTTACAAAAAAAAGAAACAAAGCCAAGACCATTTAACAGACTATGTGGGATCCCTTCGCTGTTTTCAGACCTGATCATCAGTCGGTACGCTACGCTGTCATTCAATGAATGCACTAAAAAAAACAAAGATGCTGGTGAAAAAAATTCATAAGAAATAGGGCTGACCCATAAATCGTATTTTCATTGTCATCATATGAACATGCGCGATGAACACATCGCAAAAGGCTGTCTGGAATGCGATGAATCAGAAAAATCATTATATTTTGGGATGGTTAACGCTGCATCTTCTCCTCTGCTGCGCTGTGTCAGAGCTCTCCACTCACATCAACACGCAGTCAGTCAGTCTGTGAACAGCTGATCAGAGAGGCCGCGGTAGAGACAGCTACAACTACTGGTAAGTTCAATAAAAACTTTGCAAGTGTAAAGCCAAGACACCTTATCATTACACCTGTTCAACAAGCATAAACACGATGAAACTGTTAAACATGGAGGAAAGCAACGTTTCAATCTGCTCTGTCTGCAGTCTGTCATCCTCAACCGCTTTAGACAGGCACAGTTAGCTTGGCGGCTAACAGCTAACTGTAAACACATGTAAGTTATTTAGTTGAGTTGTGACTGACTTTAGTTCCCTGGTCAGCAGTGATCTGACTTTAGTTCCCTGGTCAGCAGTGATCTGACTTTAGTTCTCTGGTCAGCAGTGATCTGACTTTAGTTCCCTGGTCAGCAGTGATCTGACTTTAGTTCCCTGGTCAGCAGTGATCTGACTTTAGTTCTCTGGTCAGCAGTGATCTGACTTTAGT
>CAKAKR010035208.1:0-11915 GCA_916700685.1 Adelosebastes latens
CCCACAGCAACGTGTGACCAGGTTGGTGACCAGCATGAGGAGGTGCCAGGCTGTTGTGGCTGCGTATGGATCTTCCACCGCTACTGAGGCTCCTGACGGTGTATTAAACGAATAAAGTGTAAAATTGCCAATATGTCTTGTTTGTTCCTTGTTACTGATAGAGAGTTCAATCATCCAATCCACCAAACAACTCAAAACAAGAGTCAATTCCAACAGGAGAATACACTGTTTACCATTGACGGAGCATTTTGGCAAATTTTTCTTGGGCGCTACCCACATAATCAGCTGTGCTGCTCATCCCACAAATGCATGATCCTTACAAGTTGGACATCATTGTGAAGGTAAATAAACAGGCTTTCCAACCATTTAAAATACAATGCCAATTAGCATTGGAACAACAGAGAAATAATCCACCAAACACAAGTTTCCGAACTTTCTTTTTCCAGTTTATATATTCTATTTATTTACGAAAAACAAAATGCATTAAGAAGTGTTTCTTAGTAAAACCTTTACATCGTCTTAATTATTTGCGATCACCACAAAAGTTCAGCATTTTTCGCATATAAAGTTTGGACTGAAGCTCTACTGAGGAGCAGCAACATTTAAGGTAAAAAAAAAATCAAAATTTTCTTGCAAGTGATATTGTAGCAGTTGAACCAGGAAGGTAGTCTGCAAAATATTTTTGAAGTTTAAAATTAACATATTTGTTTCCATTGTCTTCTCTTCAAGTAAAGAGGTCAAACTGGGGGTTTGTTCACAATCTGTCTAATGCTGGGTACACGCTACACAAGAATCAAGCCGGTTTTGGGCCCGATTCCCCTGTCCCGACATTCGCAAAGCCCAGATGTTTTTTGATGGTTCTTAAGATTATCTTGTTTGTTTTTTACACCCCCAATTGGCTCGGAAGTCCACCCTGGCCGCACCGATCTCAAATCGTAAATATTAAACATGTTCAATATTTATGATCGGATATCCTCTTGCATATGGGGGAACCCCGAAGACAGCCGATGACGCAGTCACGTGGGAAAGAACGATAGCCAATTGAGAACCAAGCTGACTGAAGAAGGAAGGACAACCACCGCCGTCATGGTGGCCGCGGGCGGCTAAAGGATGAGCTAACGCAAAACCCGAAGCATAAAGTAGTAGTAAGATGGAGCTCAGAACTTGTTAATTTATGGCAACAGTGCGAGTGTTTATTTAACGTGTCTCCACAACTTCATCCATCCATCCTTCGTGAATTTTTAGTAGTGCCAAAACTAACATTGTTAATTCTTCCTTGCCTTCGTCCGCCATGTTTGTTTACACTGTTAAATTTAACATAACATGTTGTTATGTGTGGGATCTCTCACATTTTCAAAATCTGTTAATATTTTAATATTTTGTGGGCCAGCCTTAACGTTCCTGTTCATTGCCCTGTTTGTTGGACTCCGTTCTCGCAATTTAGCTGCATCCATGATCCTAAAACTACACAAAACATTACCCAGGTTGTAAAAGGATGGATTTTTTTTTTCTCTGACAGGGGAGATGCAAACGAAGACAAATGCAAAGATTTCAAAGCACTGAAAAAACATGAATTGTGCATAAGGCGGTACAACTCGATATTAAGAAGGTGTTGCTGTGGCAATGTGCACTCGGTGTATAGCTGGCAGGTCTATATATGAATGTAGGCTGTGTGGGTGGGGATGCACTGTGGTCGATAGGATTCACACCGGGCCTTCAATATCACACCATCACACAGTCTCTTCAGCTCAAAGCTCCATCTTAACAGAGGTAATCATTTATCCTCTGTGGATCCACTGAGACGACACACACACACACACACACACACACACACACACACACACACACACACAGGTATTAGTCAATTCTCGCTCCCTCTGCTGACACCATCACAGATAGAGTGATGAAATGATTTTCTCCTCCAGTGCTTTTCAATTCACATTAGGGGGAATATCGTGCCCTCCTTTTAAAACGGCCGCAGGTAAATCAAACTATATTGGGTCCACTGAAAGCCAACCCTTGTCTCTTTATCAGCACGATCTAGAGAGGGCCATATATGTGATTGCATATCTAGCTCTTTTAAAGTGGAGTGTAATTTTTATTATATAGTTTAAACGCAATGGGATTTTTATGTGAAGTCTAAAGTCTAATCATTTTACCTCTCTTTCTATTGATTTTTTTATGGCACAATAACAGAATCGCTTTAGAATATAGTGTGAATGTGGCTGAGAGTCAAACTGATTTTTGCTACATACTGTATATGCTTAAAGGGGACATATTATGAAAAATCCACTTTTTCAGTGCTTGTGCTCACACATCCATTGGGATATTTGGAGTGCCTACCAACCCACAAACTGTGAAACAAGTCAAAAGTGAGCATGGCTCACTCCCGCTCACTGCTTGACCCCTACTAAAGTAGGGCCAAAGGTGTTGCCCTTTAGGTGCTAATGGAATTAGTCTATTGAGCACAATGTAGCTTGTTATTAGCTCACCTTCCTCAAGTCCAGGGACTTGGACTGGACCTGGACTTCTAACCCCCAAAAGGCACAACTGGACCACACTGTCAACCATTAAAACCAAATTTGAAGTTCCTAAGTTAAGTAGTTTCCGAGTTCTGCTACGGAAACGAAATTGTAGTCGAAAAAAATCACAGTTTTTGGCCAAAATTTCAAACATTTTGGGCACCCTGGACTTCTAAACCCCAAAAGGCAAAACTAGACCATACTGTCAACCATCATACCAAATTTTAAGTTCCTAAGTTAAATAGTTTCTGTCTGTAACCTGTTCCGTGTTGGCAGATATTTAAGTGTTCGTACTTGGAAGTTGATTTACCTTAAAAAAAAAACTATCCTCTGATTTACAGATACATCCATGGCCACAAACTCACTGGCGTTTTCAGCCAAAATGGCTGCATCACTGTTGTCAAAAAGAGCACCAGAGTTTCATTTCTTTGCTTCAATACTTGGTGATACTGAAAGTGCAAAGGAATAAGACGTCATAACCATGGTATGTGGTTATTATATCACAGCTATGAACCAATCAGATTGCTTTATTTGAGCTACCCGTTTTATAAAACACCACTGCAGTATGACGTCTTAATAGCTGCTGCTGGATATGAAGAAAGAAATCAAGTCTGCAGCCAGCCACACTGATTTTCTTTTCTCTCTTCAAACTTTGCTCAGACCTGGAACTGGTACAACTTCGTTAGCAACAACTCACATAAACCTCCAACAAGAAACACACACAAACACACATGCGCACACTTATACACAAAGTCAAAGAAAACAGAGATTTCTGTTAAAACTGTCTGCAGAGAAGCTGATGAACAAACAGTTCTCTGAACAAGAACAAAGCACTACAAAGCAAATCAATGCTCTATGCCAGCGTAATGACATCTGGGAATTAAATCACTTTAGAGAGCTGCAGTCAGGTATTACCATCCCACGCTAACTCCAAAAAACACACCAACAAACTCTGCTATTCAAATTGACGGCACAGAGTCAAAACATTCTTTATTTTTTCTCTCCCCCTTTCCACCTGGCAGAGGATTGATGTGCAGACATCTGTTTTAAGTCCTAACACTAGCCAGCAATTTGTCTTCCTGGCTCAGTTTTGGCCTGATAATCAGCTCAGCATTTTAAAATACAGATGACATAGCCTACATACATCTTTCTTTACCTCTTATAGAAAATAGCCTTAAGCAGACTCCTAAAGAAAGAAGCAAACAGTGTTCACATACTATCTTGCTCAAGCAGTGTCTTGGAGGAAGTGGCAACATATGTTGATGATATGATACAGAACAAACTCACATTACACAAGCTTTGCAAACCTTTCCAACCAAAAGATGCTAATTTCCAAACAATGCAAACTGGACACACGTTTATAACAGAAAGCCTGCGTTACAAAATGGAGCGTGGAGTTTTACCAGGCAGAGAGTTGAGTCTAATTATGGGAAATAGAGGATCAAGCGTTTTTCGGGAAACTTTATTGATATTAAAGTCTCTTTTGCTTAGGAAGGTTCCTAACTGAGTGAAATGACCCGGAAGTGGATGCAAAGAACGTATATTGCCAAGAAGTGAGAGTCAATTGTTCCATTGCAGCACCAGCAGCGCCAAGCAGCAAAGCTACGCTTCCGCCATCTTGGACTGAAGGCGACTACCAGAAGGCAGTAAAACGTCTACCTAAAAAGTGCCGTGCAAAAGTAAAACAAAATTATTTCTATTTTATTGTCATATTCTGCTGAAATGGCCTGTGTTGAACAATAAAATATTATAATTAGAATAAGCGCTTTCAGTCCAAAATCGCGGCTGTTCAAAAAACAGTGGAGATTCGTCTCTTTGCTTCTATACTCTTTGGTAGAAGTGGCAGCCATAATAAGTCAAATTCTCTAAATGCTAAGGAAAGGGGCTTCAGTGCTGTCTTTCTTATCTCCTTTAGCATAGGGTACACTGGACTATCTTTTACGAAAGGAAAGGAGATAATGCCAACCCACAATTTCTTGCGGCAACAACATTTAAAGCGTTGGCAGGCCCACGCTTACCAGACCTCTATAGCCCGCTCCTCATCTCTGCTTGAGGCTAGCGGCTCGAGGCTACATTAGCCAATACTACCATAGCTAACCCGAATCGCCAACCCAACTGTCGGCAGTTGTGCTGCATCATGGGTAATGTAGCCATCGGGTTTGAGGTTGTGTCTAGAAGGTAACCAGCAAATTGCAAAAAACTTGGAAAAACTCTCGAAAAACTCGCTGCCCGACGACTCATCCTAACCTTAACCAGCTTTCGCAATTTGTCTGCTACCTTTTAGACACGACCATTAAGAATAATGCATAAATTAAAAAATGCAATTTTGGTACTTTTTTTTGTCCGTTGTGAGTATGACGATGTTAGAGAAATGCAGAGCTAAACTGGTAAACTTTTGAATGCTTTTGCAAGATTTTTGAGGAAAGTTTTAAATTGGGAAAACTTGTATTTACAGTAGTTGCAAAAATAATGTGTAATGTTCATTTTTTCACCATTTTATATATGAAGTTACTAACAATTCTCAGGGACATTCATGTGTTATCTGCTGTTTGTAACTTAACTAACGCTGCCAAACAAAGTCAGCCTGAACAGCAAACAGACATGTTTTCATTATGGATACAGATCAGACTGGAATTCGTACAATATAGATGATCCTTTAAAAGATGGATATTTTTGTTAAATGGAGGCAGAGCTTTGCCGACACTGTGTCAAAATGACCTGTCAAAATGTGAACCATGCGGTCCTGCAACATTCACACCATGTCAGCTTTTTATTAATAGGAGCTGACAAGGAATTCAAAAACCTAGTCACATCTCCTGCAGTTGACACCTACTGGCCTCAGGAACTGTATTTCTTTTGCCAGTTCATTCGCCTTGGTTGGAAGGTGAGATAGGGACAGTGTTGTTGTACACAGTTTAACTTTACAGAGAAAGAACAGGATGAAGTAGCTGCTGCAGTACTGATACACACCAGATATATGCTAGTCAATGATTATCACTGGAAGAGAATGGAATTATTAATGGGATTATGGAAATCCCATTAATAATGTATTGATAACTCTGGTCAGCTTCTCCCCAAACATTAACATAACATCCCTTCTTCGCTAAGCTTTCCCTCTCTTTTTCTCTAAATTTGGTTCCGTTATCATCCCGGCTGTTCATCAGAGACTACATACGCTTGAGCAGCTTACAAAATAGAAGAATTTTCAGTTAGTACGATCAAATCGTACCGAGGTAATTATTGGGATTGATTTATCTGTCATAACAGAGGAAAGTTTGCCTCTCCCTCAGCCTCCCTTTCACTCACACACACACCCCCACGCCCCCACACACACACAGTTAGGGCCCAGTGTAATTACCCATAGTTCTCTGTTCGTCTGATAAGACTTGGGTTCATCTATCTCTCTTAAAAATCAGTTGGCTCTGAGAAATCGTCCCCTGGACCCCTGGCATGAAATGACCTGGTGTGGTCTGGGGGGGGGGTGAGGTTTGTGCGTGCGCGTATGTGGACAGGCTTTGCATTTTAGTTTCCAGAGACAGAGAACCCTCAATGACACTGAGCACCGTAACACTTCCGCTAATCGCTTTCCTCTTTCTCTGTCATTCGCTGCTTCAGTCCACCTGTTTCATGTAACAGTGCTAGTGATCAGAAATGTCATTCATTATGTCTACTTTCACTCACTAAGTGCTGTTCTAATGCCTTCTCCCCACTGCCAGGATATAATGCTGGGGGGCAGAAATACCAAATCCCTGTATTATATTTAGTTTGTTTGTCTAAAATAGGGCTGTCAAAGTTAACGTGATAACAACGCGTTAACGCAAACTCGTTTTTAACGCCGCTAATTTCTTTAACACATTAACGCAACTTGCGATTTTTAAGTTGTAGTGGGCTCAGTTTAAAAGCTAGGTTGTCGTGAAGGAGGCAAAATAACGCTCCAAACTTGCGCTAAATCTTGGCGAGGAAAAACTGACATGGCCATTTTCAAAGGGGTCCCTTGACCTCTGACCTCAAGATATGTGAATGGAAAATGGGTTCTATGGGTACCCACGAGTCTCCCCTTTACAGACATGCCCACTTTATGATAATCACATGCAGTTAGGGGCAAGTCATAGTCAAGTCAGCACACTGACACACTGACAGCTGTTGTTGCCTGTTGGGCTGCAGTTTGCTATGTTATGATTAAGCATATCTTTTTATGCTAAATGCAGTACCTGTGAGGGTTTCTGGACAATATTTGTCATTGTTTTGTGTTGTTAATTGATTTCCAGTAATACATTTATACATACATTTGCATAAAGCAGCATATTTACCCACTCCCATGTATATGTAAGAGTATAAAATACTTGACAAATCTCCCTTTAAGGTAAATTTTGAACAGATAAAAAATGTGCGATTAATTTGCAATTAATCGTGATTAACTATCTTAAACAATGTATAAAGTGATATAAAAAAATTCCCTCTCAATCATTACTTCTGCCCCACTAGAAGTGTGTGGTGGTGTCTGTTTCTGCAGAGACCCTGCCCTCTGTCTGTATTTTCTCTTTTCTTCTTATTTTGCTGTGTTTGGGACGTTTCTGAGCTTCAGCCAACAGCCTTTCGGCTTCACTAGTCCCCGTTTAGCTCTGTCAAATACAAAGCTGTATTTCACGGATGAGAACGGGTTGTGTGTTCTTATGGGCATGTGCTCCAGACCATAGACTGCTCCAGACAGTGTTCCCACTGCTCTTCTGTCTGTCTCTCTTCACCGAGAGCAGTCTGAAGGTGCATTCATTTAAAATCGACAATTCAGCACCTTCACACAGGGTTGTGCGGAGTTGTGGTATGCTTTGCTCGGTGTGGCGAAAAGCCGTTGTTGTGATGCACAAGCCGTTGGAAATAATGAGTTTCAAAGCGCAGTGGTGCCGTTGCCGCGTTCTGCGTGAAAGGCCCATAACGCCGCTCCCTCTCTTCATTCACTCTATTGCTCACCGACCATCGTTGCTCTCTTTCTCCCTCCCTTGCTCGTTGAGCCGAGGAGGAGTGGCCAACTTTTAATGCCGTGTGTTTATTTGCCGTGTGAATATTTGACTTACTTTCTTCAGGTGAACAGAAACACTTACTCAAAATGAACTCTAATGCTGCTCTGGATGTATCATGGATGTATAAAGAGAACTTGATACAGTGTTGTAGGCGGGTGCCTGTTCATTGCTATGGAAGTTGCTCGGTGGTGCATGAAGCCAAAATTGCTGGACTGACGAGTGCTAAAGTACTCGGATCTTTCGGCAATCTTTCGCATCCATTTGGCCCATAGAGCAGGCGCAGTGGTGTTTCCTTTAACTCCGCCTCCCAGTCCTTGCTCCAACCTCGGTATGGGGCTCATTCACATGGACGGAGGAAGGAAAATAACTATATATAGTGCATTTTACAACTTCTGGACTTAATGATTTAAATAAGGACTATTCAAGTATTCGGGCTGGGAAGTTGATTTACCTAAAAAAAACAATTATCCACTGAGTTACAGACGTCTCTTTCCCAATGTAAGTCTATTGGAAAAAGTATTTTTGGGTCCAATGGCATCACGTGACGGACACGGAAGTTGCCACTATGAAAATTTGCTTCACAGCCCGGCGCTCTTCCTGGGGGATGGGAAGTATGGGCATGCAACTGTTTGCTAACACGTTAGCCATACTAACAACTTTAAAAGGTGAGGATACATCAATGTTGTGTTCACAGCTTGTTCAAGTGGCTGAAAAGAAAGTCAATTAAATCACCTTATATAGAAATTAAAATGCACTGTATACATATACTGTTACTACTGCTGCTTCATACTGTATATATGAATTGAGTGAATAGCCACCGCAGCAGGCCTGAATCAATCTGTTTGTTTTAAATATAGGCACCCAGACACTCTTCATCACAGGGCTTGTTTGGGGCAAATCCAGCACTGCAGTTGCCTGTCTGAGGCCCTGCTGTGTGAAGAGATCAACGTGCTTTGGATTCTTAATTTTCCTCAAAGTTAGGCAAACATCCCGAGTCTGTACGAACGCACCGACAACAAAGAGCTGTGACACTTCAGAGAAATGGCGAAAAATCACATTTCTGTTACTCATATCCACAGAACACCACGTACAAAGAAACTCTAATTGAAACAAAGCCATTTGGAGAATTTGCTCATTTACTTACTGCATTGAAATTTGTTGTAAAATGACTTTCCTGTGATGTAAAATATATATAAAGAGTATGTATCCATAGCAGCATGAAGAGGCAATGATGAAATATACTGCAGCAATATGAGCAGCAGATCTTATTGCGGTTGTTATCAGAATTCATGCGGGAATGATACATTTAGAGAGATTCATCTGCTTTTAATGACTCTGTTAAGCATTTTCCAAACAAACTAATTCATAGCAAAACATCTGTTTTACATCCAGGGGCAGAGAGCTGTGAGACATTAAGGCAGGGAGCCCAAGAATATAGAAAAACACGTACAGAAAAGACAGGCAAGTTAAGAGAAAGAGAGATTGCCACCTTCAATTCTCTGCCCAGGGATAAAGAGATCGCTACCCTCCATTTCACAAGTCTGTCCCTGATGAGCTGGTTTAGTCGGTTCTGCTTAGAGGTGGGCCAGCCAAAATTACTGGCAATCCACTTAACTCGTGACAGCTTCCCTAAACGTGATAAATTACACTGGCGGGGCAGAAATAACATTCTAAACTTTTGTTTGATGAATTTGGTCTCTGTTTTGTTCCAAAACTTTGCGAGTTAATGAGCGAAGTCCCACAACTCCCCAGGTTTTAATTGGTGTGTTTTCGTCGTGATTGTTTCTTTCTGAGGGGAGGAGAGTGTTGGTGACACTGATTTATTTCTCATCTATCTATCTATCTATCTATCTATCTATCTATCTATCTATCTATCTATCTATCTATCTATCTATCTATTCATCCATCTACTGTATCTATCTATTCATCCATCCATCTACTACCTATCCATCCATCCATCTACTACCTATCCATCCATCCATCTATCACCTATCCATCCATCCATCTATCACCTATCCATCCATCCATCTATCACCTATCCATCTGTCCATCTAACCATCTATCCATCCATCCATCTGTCCATCTAACCATCTATCCGTCCATCTAACCATCTAACCATCTATCCATCCATCTAACCATCTATCCATCCATCCGTCCATCTAACCATCTATCCATCCATCCGTCCATCTGTCCATCTAACCATCTATCCATCCATCCGTCCATCTGTCCATCTAACATCTATCCATCCATCTGTCCATCTAACCATCCATCTAACCATCTATTCATCCATCTATCCATCTATCCATCTATCAAATGACAACTGAGGGAGAAGTAACATATTTCCATCTGCGAACAATCACTAGAAGAGAACAAAATACTTTGTATAATAGGCAGAGAGTTTAAATATGAGGGAGGGTGACAGTGACATACCGAATTACCTGTTGTTGTTGTTGTTGTTGTTGTTGAATTGTGTATTTCTGTGTCATATTTTAGGAGGTAGAAAATCAAATCCAAGAATGCCAAATTAATATTTATGCCCTTGTGGGACCGTAATCAAGTTGTGTTTGATGACTTCCCTCAGAAAATGCATGTCTTCGGTCTGAGTTGGGTGTGTGCTGGATGTCACAGTGAATATTACTGTAAAATGCCTAGTTTCAGCGTTTGGACATGATGTAACACTTCACAATTAATCTTTGAAATTGGCATTTGATTTTGTCAGCCAAGTCATTGTGCGGTGCATCCAAAGTTGGGAAGAGAATTTCTGCTCCATCTCCCTGTTCCGTATTATTTAGTGTTGGAATCATGTTTCATCCATTGTGCAGGACACAAACTGCTAACTCCGTTGCCAGAAAAAAATGTTGGCATTGTACGTTTATGCAAACGTTAAATGTTGACGTTTCTTAACCAAAAATTAATTTCATAAATATGTTTCATATCAGCCTCGTATCACGCTTGCAGAAACGCACAATGCCACGTGGTTAACGTTGTGAAACTATTGGTTTGGTTTAGGCAAAAAAACTACTTGGTGAAGATAAAATATCATAGTACGAAACAAGGTAATGAAACAACGTAACGAAACAACGTAACGAAACAACGTAACGAAACAACGTAACGTAACTAAAAGACGTAACAAAACAAAACAATGCAACAAAACAATGTAGTTGAAATAACGTAGTTGAAACAACATAATGAAACGACGTAACGACATGACGTAACGACACGACGTAACGACACAACGTATGACACAATGTAACTAGCGTAATGTTACTAGCTAGCGTAACAATGTGACTAGCGTAACAACGTAACTAGCATAACAATGTAACTAGCATAACAACGTAACTAGCGTTACAATATAACTAACGTAAATAAATAACAACCGGCCTTAGTAGACTTTGTTACGTAACAAGTGTAACAACGTTACTTAACAAGCATAAAGTCAACGCTTACTTTAGGTTTCAGACGGAACAGGAGCAGTGGTCTCCTGGGTGAAAGTCCTGTGTTTGTTTGGACCATCCACCACCCGCCAGTTACAGTGACACAACGCTGATGTATTTGTTTGTTTTTTTGCTTACTTTCGTCTGCCAACATTCATTCAATGACTTCTTGATGACTTCATCATTTACAATTGCAAATAAAATGTTCAAAAAAAGCCAGACATACACTGCCTCATACAAACATAAACCATGTCCAAAACACACATCATGCTAATTCCACACACGTTCAGATTCTCCTGAAGCCAGCCAGTAAAGGTCAACGGAGAGACCGTCACTACCACAACTTCCTCAGTTGGCTTTGAAAACTAATGCCAGTTTTGGCTCCTCGGGCTCCACAATGTCCCGGCAACACGCCAGCTAACATGTTCATGACGGGAGTGAGGGACCAAGAAACATTGTGAAACACCAGAGGCTTTGGCTGCAAAGGCCTGGCAAAGTGAGGAGCCTTTATGCCTTGTTGTTATGCAGCAGCAGCAGCAGCAGCAGCAGTGGATTTCTCTCTCTGAATCCTAAAAACTTCATTAATACAAGTGTACATTCATTACCAGCAATGGATTTGAAATTTCTAAAATTTAAATATAGATAAATAAAAGCATTAGATGCAGTGCTATATCAAATCAAATCAAATCAAATCAATTTATTTTTGTATAGCGTCAAATCACAACAGAAGTTATCTCAAGACGCTTTATATATAGAGCAGGTCTATGACCGTACACCATAGTTTAGAGACCCAACAGTATCCACCAAGCGCGCTGTGGCCAGGAAAAACTCCCCGATTACTAGGAAGAAACCTGGAGCAGAACCGGGCGCAGGGCGGGCGGCCATCTGCCGAGACCGGCTGGGGGGATAGATAGATAGATAGATAGATAGATAGAGAGATA
>CAKAKR010035209.1:0-21932 GCA_916700685.1 Adelosebastes latens
AATCAAAATAAAATAAAAAATGAATGTAAATTAATTTTAGTTTTTTAGCTCTAATATATCAACAAAAAAGGAGTCGGCATGAATTTCCATCAACTCTCTTGACATTGAACCACAGAAATTGAATGGACTTGACGTTCCAGCAGATGGCGCTGTGACGCAATTGCTTCACATCAGACACTAAAGTAGTGCAAAGATTAAACAGTGAACATTAAGGCCATTCCTACACAGTTCTCCAACCATGTATTTATATATGTATGTAGCTACATAAACAAACAAAAGAAAACTAAAACTAAATATATAAAAACTAAACCTTTCTCGAAAACTGAAACTAAACTAAAACTAGCATATGCTAAAACTAAACTAAAATGAAACTGAAAAGTCAAAACTATTATAACCTTGTTGGAGATACTCAGATGGGGGAACGATATATTCTGATGAGCTTTCATGTGACATAGGAAGGGGAGCCAAATCTGAATGTCTTGTTGATTCACATGTTATCTGATCCAGACAGCCCACAAAAAACTGACTGGGTTGTCCTATTTCACAGTTTCTGGGTTGGTAGGCACTCCAGATACCCAAATGTATGTGCATATGTTTTTCATAACATGTCCCCTTTAACTATTTTTTTTTTTTTTTGACAGATGTTCAGAAGACCATAGTTGGCCAGAGTATTGGAGGAGTGATCTATTCATTGTTTGCTGGCTCACCTCTTGTCATTCCACTCACCACTGCACCACTGGCCATCTTCATAAGCGGTGTGTATTGCGTCCTTAAACAGGTGAATTAATCTTTAGAGCACACCACCTGCAAAAAGGAACAGAAAAACTCTGTATCATACTGTATATACAGTACGTGCAGCAAATGCATTGCATTCAAGCCTGATGCTGAACAGCTTCAAACAACAGAAGTTGGTAGCCAGGTTACCAGACAGTTGAGAATGTTATTAATTATAATGCAATAAAACAGCGTCTTTATGTATGTTTTTTTTAGTCATCAGGGGGATCTGCGACGACTACGACATCGACTTTGACGCTTTCTACGCCTGCATCGGCCTATGGAACAGTCTGTTCCTCATCCTCGGAGGCCTGTTCAATGTCAGCCTGTTTATGAAGCTCTTCAAACGGTGAATACAACAACACACATTTGTTACTGTGACATATCACAGACGGAAGCCCCGTACACTCGTAATATATGTGACTAACGGTGTGGCCATGCACTGAGGTGAGGTCACTGATAAGAGAAGAAGCATCTGTTATGACTTCCTGTTTTCTGGCCATGATTATTAATTTAGTTTAATGTGCACTCTCGGCTATCTGGGCCATCATTTCGCCTTGAACGGACTGTTATGACTGCATAAAAAACACAACATTTTGATTAACATGAATGATCACGCCATCCTCTTTTTTTTACATTTGTTATCTCCCAGCTCAACAGAAGAAGTCATTGCGTTGTTCATCTCCATCGCATTTGTCGGGGACGCAGTGAAAGGCACGGTTAAAAGTAAGTCGAGCCAAGGTCAGACTACATTAAACATGTTTTGAATGCTTCTGCAGCAGAGCTATCTCTCCACGCTGCAGGGGGAATGTCTAAACACCCCGCATGTCGTTTGTTATATAGGTAATGTAGCCCAGCAAATATACATATCCATCGTGGAGTCTTTAGAGGAAAAGCAAGCATGAAATCAAACAGGCCCCCTGTGTGTTGTGGGGGGAAACAGGCTATAATGTAAATATAATGAAGTCTTTGACACAGTTTCTGTTCATATCTTTTTCACAAGAGTTTGTCACAAGACGAGGAAATAAATGAGCAAATGATGGATTCTTTAGAGCTTTCTGCTTTCATCTTTAAGCCTCAGGCAGTCGTAGCTTTCTACTAAACTACATCAAACTGAGCTTGAATACTGTGCTTGATTGTGCTTGAATGTCTGGAAATATGCAGAGAATTAATACATAAAAGGGGAATTGTATCGATAAGGTTGTACAATATGTATGAAGACACTCAGTGTATTTTATTTAATATTCTCTATATCAGCCTCTTTGCCTTTTTAGGACTTGACAAATATGTTAAATGTGTCAGTCTACAAGAGCAAGAATAAATATAGTCATGTTGTTTATTTTGTCTTATTATAACGATAAACTGTTCTAATTTTTCCAAGATTCAGTTTCACATTATATCAAGATATATTTCATGCTATTTTGACATATTTTCTTCTATTACGAGATAACAAATTATTCTGTTTCTACAATAAACGTTTATTGTTATAAAAAACATATCACTTTATCTTGTCATTAACCCCCTGAGACCCGTGGGATCGCCGACGATAACAACGGAAATTACTGTCTTTAAGAGGCTGTAGCGGGCTCAGTCTGATAGCTAGAGGGAAAATACTCTAGCTACCATAGATAGAGACCGTTTTTTTTAAACTTGACGTCACTGCATAAGATGACCTGTGGTGACCTCTAGGATAATCACAGCCTGTTCCTCAAGGTCTTGGTGTCTTAATGTGGTATTTTGGAGGGATTATTGATCATTTTTATCGATCCTTTAGTGGTAAAAAAATGTTAAATTTAGCAGCAAATCTGTGTAACAAATGGTATCAACCCCAAAATTGCTGCAACAACTTATGAGACATAATAGAGGATGGGGGTAACCATCATATACTTCTATCATCATGTTCTACACCCTTATACAGTTTCACAATTAATTTAATTTATTAATTAATTAATGTTTATTTCTGATTTATAACTAGAACAACTTGACACATAGTGCTGAGCTGCATCTCAAATTAATCTTCAGGTTCCCAGCTTTCAGATGATGTACACCACTTCTATGTGACATCTACTGTTGACCTGCTATCTACTCCCCATCTCTCACGTGTACCCCCCTAAAAAAGACAAAAACGAGTCTCTTAGGGTTAAATGTTTTTTAAACATATCATTATTAAAACAAACTTTTCTCGTTATAACATGAGAGTTTGGTGTGTTGTGAAAACATAACTTATTACTTATCAACATGGGAAAAATCTGGTAAAAACAAGCATGGTGGCAGCAATATCCTGCCGTACATATATTTATTAATTTGAGAAAATAGAATAATTAACATGCACAGGTGTATTTTTTAGGTACAAATATTGCCTCATTGTGAAAATGATCTTTTCATCCCTTTCTTCTTTCGTCCCTCACTTCCTAGTTTTTCATCAGTTCTACCACGCTCCCACGCTGGCGACCACAAACAGCACGTTGGTGCTTCAGCAGATTACTGAGATTCTAGAGAAGGCGAAGAACCAGACGGAGCATCATAATGAGACTGTGTCCATCTTCCTGCCTGAATCTCTGGTGTTGACAACAAGAGAACGGCCCATCCTCTGTCTGCTGCTCATGTTGGGGACTCTGTGGTTCGGTTACGCCCTCTACCTCGTCAAGAGGAGGTACGCTCACTTACTGGACTGTTTAACCAAATTATAGAAAAAGATATACAGCAAGTATGTGGCACAGCCCTTTAAATTACACTCTGCAATACCACAATATAAAATGACCCTGTTACAAGCAAAAGTCCTGGATTGAAATATGTATTTAAGTAAAAAAAACAAAACGTAAATATTATCAGCAACAAATGACCTGCTGGTTGGTCAGTCGCTACAGACATTGTTCAAACCCAGTGAATTTTATTTCAAATTATAGTGGAGTTTCCAAAATATCAGGCTGAATTTTGGGTAAATGTGTTTAAAATATATCTTTAATATTTTCATTTGATGCAACGGCGCAGCCAGATTAAATAAACGGTATAGAAAGAGAACATATACTGTATGTGACACTGTTGTCAGTGTGGAATAAGATGTTTTGTCCAAACTTAAAGCTACTTACGTAAGGGGAAAATAAAAGGGGAAAACCAATAGAGTATCAAAAGTAGAAGTACTCATTATGATGAATGAATTATTATTTCTTATGCATTAACATGTAAGCAGCATGTGGGGCTAATTTTAACTACTTTATATACTGTTGGGTAGTTTAATGTGTAACAATTCATTCAGTTTTTTAAAGCGACCATTGCTTTGAATATACAATTTTAATCTGTTAAATAACTAATAACTGTAGCTGTCAGATGAATGTAGTTGAGTTAAAAGTAAAACATTTCCCTTTGAAATGTTGTGTAAGCAGTGGTGGAAAGTACATTTACTCTAAGTACTGTACTGAAGTACAATCCTGAGGTATTATTCTGCTACTTTATACTTACACTCCTCTACATTTCAGAAGGGAATTTGTACTTTTTTACCCCACCACAACAGCTGTAGTTACTTTGCAGATTGTAATACGGTTAATTAAACCACCCAACATTAAATGCGGCTTACTTGTTGATGCATCAGTAACAATAATCAAATAGTATAATATACATCCATATAACTCTATAAATTAAGCTCAATCTTGAATGCAGGACTTGACACAAGTACTGGAGTATATTTTACATTGTTGTATTGCTACTTTTATTTAAATAAAGGAACTTTAAATATGAAGTGGCACAAATGGAAGTACCTTAAACCTGTACTTAAAGGGATAGTTTGGGTGTTTTGAAGTGGGGTTGTATGAGGTATTTATCCATAGTCAGTGTATTACCTACAGTAGATGACGGTGTCGGCACACCCCCAGTTTGGAGAAACAGACAGGAGCAACCGGCACAGGAGCAAAGCAATGTACTGCTGTGGACGGGGCCGGCAGCAAAACGTATTTTAGCCACCTAAAAGAACAACAACACGCTATATTTAGAATATATTTAGAGTAAATATAATTAGTGGCCTTCCACCACTGCATGTAGTTGCACATATCGTCACATAACTTGTCTGAAGTTGGGGGAGAACCTAAAACAAGGAGAGAACATATACAACCCAGGAGTCAGGCAGAAGGTTACAAATCAACAGCAACGACGTTCACCCTTCAGGTGCAATAATGTTATACATGAGGTAGATAAATGTGTGTATTTCCATGTCCGTCTCCCGGGACGTCATTGTTCTTTCCCGTCCCAAACTTCCACTACTTGACATTTTCAAGCCAAGAGTGTAACTACTGTAAATACAGTAGTAAAACTTGTTGAGTTTATTACATCAGAGTTGCAAAATCGTTGAAATAATGTGTTTCTTTTTTCCCCCCTAACAGCCCGTATCTGAATGCCAGAGTTAGGGAGGTGGTGTCTGACTGCGCTCTGCCGATCTCTGTGGTGGTATTCTCCTTCATCGGCTCCTACCTTTTCCTTGACATAGAGCGTGAGTACAGATCTGTCACGTAAAAGAACTGATAGAAGAAAACCCCCTTGAGACTTAAAGTCACAACCTTGGCTCAGAACGCCTTTCACTGTTCATAAATCCTTCTGTTGGATGTGGAGAAAAAAAAATAAGATATTTGCTTTCAGAGAGCTTTCAACCCGGCGGGGGGTTCTGAATCAATGTGGGTCAAAGACACGGGGTTGAATGTTGCTCATAAAACAAAGCAGCAAAGTTCACGATTTCTTTTATGATGTAATGTTGTCATTGTTTTACCTTGCAAATGTGATAAAGAGCTATTCAATTTAATGTTTTCTATCCTATTAGTTCCTATGTTCAGTGTCCACGACGGCCCCGTCTTCAACTTCCCTCCATTTGATAAGCTGTCAGGAATGACCACACTGAGCGCGGTCGGGCTGGGCTTCCTCCTCGCCTTGCTCATCTTCATCGACCAGAACATCGTCATCTCGCTCACACACGTACCAGAACACAAGTAAGGGCTTTAATTACCGAACCATTACATGTGTTGTAACATACAGTATGTCTTTCACATCATTTTCTTATTTACTGTACAAATCTGGAGGCTGTTATTGTTATTGTCTGAGGTTATATTGCACTGCTGCCGTCTTTCATTGACAAACCACTTGACACCCGTGTGTGTGTGTGTGTGTGAACCAGGTTGCTAAAAGGCACAGCGTTCCACTGGGACTTAATGCTGACTGGCTTCATCAACATCCTCATGTCCTGTCTGGGGTTGCCATGGATGCACGCCGCCTTCCCACATTCCTCCCTGCACGCCCGTCAGCTGGCCAAGGTGGAACAGCACGTCGAGAACGGACACGTCTACACGACGTGAGTGAAGTTAAAACAAGGACGAAAACCAGGCGGTGCTTTGAAAGACATACGGACTGAAAACAGAAGCTCGTCTTATTTTCGAGGCGTCAGACAGTGATGTTGGTTCAAATACTGTCAAAAAATAACTCAATAGGTATTTAGTGAAGTAAACATATATTAAAGAGGACATATCATGAAAAACTCATGATACATTTGAGTATCTGGGGGGTCTACCAACTCACAAAACTGTGAAATAACACAACCAAGTCAGTTGTTTCTGGGCTGCCTAGATCAGAAAACATGTGATTCAACAAGCCATTTAGATTTGGCTCCCCTTCCTATGTCACATGCAGGATCATTAGACAATACCGCCCACAGCTTGAGAACTACATTTGCAAAGGTGCGCCATATTTGTCGCCATATTTGTCTCACAAGTCAACCAGAGCAGACTGGGCTTTTTTCGGGAGGGGGGCTTAAAGAGACAGGCGCTAAAATGGAGCGTTTCAGACAGACGGTGAATACAGGTATATTCAGACAGACAGTATGAGAAAAATAATATGTATTTTGAACATTAAAGCATGTAAACATGTTCCAGTAGAAACCCAAAATACAAGTATGAACCTGAAAATGAGCATGATTTAAAAAACATAGGCCATAACGTGTGATTAGGGGTTACAAATAGCAGTTAATTAAGATAAGTATTGTCCATGTTCTCTAATCAGATATTAATTAAGTGCATTTTCTGTGCGTTTGTTGTGAAACAGTATTGTCAGTGTGAAGGAGACTCGTCTGACCTCGCTGGTCGCCAACATCCTGATCGGCCTGTCGGCGTTCATGCTGCCCATCCCTCTGCAGTGGATCCCCAAGCCCGTCCTCTACGGCCTCTTCCTCTACATCGCAGCCACTTCGCTTGATGGGAACCAGATGATGGATCGCATGTGCCTGCTGCTGAAGGAACAGGTGAGCAGGAAGGACACTGTGGTTTGATTGGTTGATCGGTTTTGTTTATTCCTGTTTATCCATTAAACTTCACACGGTGGCTGCCCCCAAAACGTCAACCAGTGGTTGATGTTTGGTATCCAGATATTCAGCGGGAAGAGAAAGTTTAGAGTAAAAGTTACGACAACTTTGCTGCAACCATGATAACAACTAGTCTGCTCATTTCTATCAGAAAGCGAGAAATAAAGTTCTTCTTATCACATGATAGGTTGCTATGTTGTTATGGCAAAACACTTCCACATGATAAGTTGGTACTCAACATATCAACTTATCATGTTATAACGAGAAAAGCTTATATTTACAAGTCTGTATGTCGTTATGACGAAAAATGTTTTGTTTTAACGAGACATGTTGAGTTTGTGAAAAAGCTATAAAGTTTCATAATGGTGATACGTTGCAACGTATCCTCATACAACGGTTTGTGTGATATCTTACAAAAAAGTTCTTCATTCTTTGTATGTAGCCTTTTCAAAATAAACTTCCTTCTTCCCAGGAAACAGCTCCCTCAGGTTTAGGCAACAAAACTACTTAGTTAGGTTTATTTAGGCTTAAAATAACTACGTAAGTGGCGTAACTTAAGTACGTAACTTACGTGACAAATAAATCGTTGACTTCTGGTTTCACACGGGACACGAACGCCGGTCTCCTGGGAGAAAATCCGGTATTTTTTTCACCCACACATCCACCCAGACCTCCTCTCTACGCATTATTTCCTAGTTCACGATTACGTGGATTACACACAAATTGATTTTGTGGGATATATACAAATTACAGTACATTACTTTTCATGGGTATAGCTACGAACGTTTATGAGACCAGCCTGTATGTCGTTATAACAATAACATTTCTCATGAAAACAAGAATAATTTGATAATAATAACATGAAAAATATCTCCTTACAACATGGAAAAAATGTTCATTTGTGCTGCAACAACAGGTGGATTTACATGACAATATTGCCTTTACAACTGTTGTATTGGTTAATACACTTTTATATTAACAAAACAAAATATAAAGCAAAATGTAATTTAACCACATCATACTTGCACATTTCTTTGTCTAGACCTCCTATCCTCCCACACACTACGTCCGCCGGGTGCCTCAGAGGAAGGTCCACTTCTTCACCGCGGTGCAGATGGTCCAGCTGATCATCCTGTGTGCATTCGGGATGTATCCTCTGCCCTACATGAAGATGGTCTTCCCCCTTCTGATGATCCTGCTGGTCCCTCTCAGGTAAGACGACCCAGACCCAACAGGGGGCAGAGCGGGACCACGGAAACCAACACAGAGCTACTAGAGTCTGCATAGAGTTGACATTAGGCTGTACTGGTTTTACACATGAAGATCTGTTTACCAGTGGAAACATTGCACATTTTTAGACTTGGAAACTGGAGTTTGAAAGACTTTTGTAACGCAAAAATGGTCAGAATTAATGTTTGGGTCTGACGGATTTACACCTTTAAATACTTTCACATGTAGCTGTACATTATGTCTCTGTGTTTTATCTCCAGAATCAGCCTGCTTCCCCGATTGATCGACGCCAAGTATCTGGATATCATGGACGCCCAGCACATGTAGAGCAACAAGAGCACACTTTATGAACGGATTCACTTCCTCCAGTTGGAGGGGGAAACAGACTCAGAACTCACTGATTGTGTTAATAAGTAAACAAAATGCATTTGGACGGCAAGATTTGGATGTGAGCACTCTGCTGGTGACCGACCGGACAACCATTTACACCCCTCAGAAGTTATCTCATTGTTCATCACACATTTACCATCAATGTAGCTTTGATACTTTAAAATGTAACATTCCTGCATCTTTATTGTATTTAACAATATAGTCATGAAGGAGTTTCTTCTGTTTTGCTTCTTTTTTTTTTCACAAACACACACATCTGCCTTGAGCTGGTGACTGACTGAGTTGATGTCAGACATTTAAAAACCAAAAAAATCATTTCATTTCATTTAGGCATCATGTTGTTGAATAGAAAGCTGCTTGGTCTGTGTCCTACTTGGGTTTGAAGGGATAGTTCGGGTGTTTTGAAGTGAGGTTGTATGAGGTACTTATCCATAGTCGGTGTATTACCTACAGTAGATGACGGTCGGCACGCCCCCAGTTTGGAGAAGCAGTCAGGATTTACCGCGCGGAAGCGAAGCAGCGGTCTGCTGTGGACGTGGTAAAACGGGGTATTTTAGCCACCTAAAAGAAAGGCCCACCTAAAAAAATGTACGTATGTGAGTCAACCGGAAGTTCATTCATTCTTATGGCAACCTCTGTGATCTCTGATGTGTTTGCAAAACTCCTCCTTACGTTTTTTTTCGGTCCGTAATTTGCCTCGAGTATGTTGAAATTTTTTTACTTTTGCGGCAGATAACAGACAGCCCGTATGCACTGTGTGCGAATTAATTAACTGATTGATGAATGTAATACAACTCTATTTATATACATTTTATGGCATATTTAGCAGTTTTGTGAACTATTTTGTTAAAAGACGTATGAACTACTGTATGCACTCATTATGTTACACAGCTAGCATGCTACCAATGTCAGCTAAGTATGCTGTCGAACTTCTCACTTTGAAATTGTTTTTATAAATGTGACTCGTCTAGACTGACAGAACAGTAACTCATAGATATAAAAACACTGAAGGGGGACTGAAGCTGTTGTATCCGTCTATGCTCTTGCCAAAGCCACCAGACTCCATTGAAAAAAACTGTATTTTTGCCTTGCAGAACACTGGAAGGGTTACTGGTCAACCGCTGCCTTGTTTGGTTAGGTTATTGGTGTTATTGTGCGACTTTGGTTAGTTCGGATTCACCAAAGTTACTCCCTTGTTCTGCGAGGTAAAATTACTGTTTTTTTCAATGGAGTCTGGTTGCTTTGACGAGAGCATAGATAACGGCTTCAGTTCCCCATCGGAAACATAGACTGTATAGCTGTCTCAAAGCAAGGTAAACTGGCAAAAATATTCTAAATATAGCGTACGCTTAAGGGGGATATACATTTTTTTGGGTGGGCCTTTCTTTTAGGTGGCAAAAACGTTTTGCTGCCGGCCCCGTCCACAGCAGTACATTGCTTTGCTCCTGTGTCGGTACTCCTGTCTGTTTCTCCAAACTACTACTACTACTTCTACTGTAGGTAATACACTGACTATGTATAATACCTCATACAACCCCACTTCAAAACACCCAAACTATCCCTTTAAAGCGTGATGTGGATGAGGAGATCAAAATCATTTAACAAAGTGAGGAGGAATTTCTCACCGTTGAAGAGTGAAGTGTCACCTCACAGTGATGAAGTTTTAATCAACCACGGTGAAGCCAGGTATCACAAGATACGTGTTCCAGTTGATTAGATGTGAAAGACTGCTATTTTTATTCTGAGAAGACACATAACGTGATAAAGTATGTTAGTATAAAGGTAATTTGTTTTGTGCATTGTAATGTTTGGATTAAATCAAACTGTTGTTACACTAATAAAAAACACTTTAAAGGAACTTTAAATGGACATTTCTCATTATGCTGGACGTCCTTAATGTTAAAAGCTTAATACCTCGCATGCACCACCAGTCATTGATTCAGTATAAAGAGCAACTTCTCAAATACCATCACACACAGCATCAGCACAATGCCATCCTTTACTGAGCCTGTTGCTCTCTCCAATAGATGTCAGTAGAAGCTCATCTTCAGGACGGTTTCAGATCAGGCTTGGCCGGTGATAGATGTGTACTCACCAGCACATTAGAGAAAGAATGAGGCCGATTCATATCATCCAGTATAAGAAAATTCACCACCTTTAGATGTTTTATCGCATGATTTTGTCTCATCTGTTTCAAGCCACTTTTTAAAGCCAGCAAACCACCTGACGCTCTAATTTTAAATGCATTTTTCTGCCTTTTGATGTGCTTTAAAAATTGTTATTCCACCATAAATGCATCAACCACTTCATCATGAATGTTTTCCAGACATGTATTAACCGTTTGTGCCGAGTGCCTTGAAGACATTTGCAGGGACTGTTTGTTTGAGTCCTTCTGACAAACAAAAGGAGGCTCATTTTCACTTTGTGCTACAATGAAGCAGTGAAGACAATTATCAACGTGGCTATACGCGGCTAAAACTGTAATCATGAACGCAGCAGAAGAAAAGAGTTTGCTGAGTTTCATGTTCAATAATTTGGAAACATAATTGCGCAAAGAAAATAAGTCTGTCTTTGATGAATAAAACTGACCTGGAAGGCACCGTTTGAATGTCGTCTGATAGCCAATACGGATCCTTTTCTTGATTTCTAAGAAAGAAAGTCACTGGTATGATTCAACATGTTCATTTTAACATTTGCAGCATTTTAGGGTCCCATTCTGGGCTTGATTACTCTCTCATTGTGCATTTGAGAACTGCCTTACCAAATAAAAGCATTATTCAACACTGAGAGATGTGTCAATAACCCTATAATGAGAGGGGAAAGTAGATTGAAGTTGTTGCCGATACTACTACCCCAACATTCCTTGCTTGGTATTGTTCTCCTCCCGATCCCCAGCTTCATGCATCCCTGAACAGACACATTCAATTGTTTAACGCCTGTATGGTTTAGAAAGAAATTTGATGATATCAAGTATAGCAAATTAAGTGCCACAGAATAATTTTTCATATGATTTAACAATCATAACAATTAGTTTTCTTTTAAATTAGAAGAAAATTTAACTAAAACAACTAAATTCACCGACAGCAGTTAACCAGTTGACAAGCACTCTGTGGAAGTAAAGATGCTCACGCACACCGTTATGCCGGCAGAGTTACAGCAGTCGCATTAGCTTGTTTGACCTGCTGCCCGTGTTGGAATAAAACTGAACATCATGAAACATCACAACTTATTTGTCTCTGTCATTTTACTTTTTGCAAGAAACGACTTCCTGCCAAAAAAACCCACAGCGCTCAATATCAGACAGTCAGCTGTAGCAGAAGTTGACGTTTCAGAGCAGAAACAGTTTTGTAAAGGCATCCGGTATGGATTAAAAAACTTCCAGGTCTGTGTTGGGCACAAACACACTCATACTGGAACAATTTAGAAGCAATTAATAAGAAAACTAGAAGGGCGCAGACAACAGTGGATTCATGTGCTCCTCGCATGGTCCCATTTTGACGCTACAAAGAAGATGTGTTGTATTTTATTGCTTAAACAACATGTTAGTTGTTTTTGAGTTGTTGTTCCGACTTGAGGGGGCATTATTGAGAATTTTCCCAGTCGGGAACTAATTTTTCAGATTATTCCGACACCACTTGAATGCAGCACAAATGCCCTATCTCACAATGTTAATGAAATTGACACATAATGCGTGCACAGACAAACTGACCCGAAAACATAACCTCCGGAGGTAACTAACTGTAGGTTGACCTAACGTTAGGAAACGCGATGGTGACGTGTTGTATCTGGGTTTTAGCAGGCAGCTGCTGTCTCTTCTTCCCGGCGCTGCGTACCGGCACTGAATCTTTTAGTGGTACCGAGTACCGGACCGTACCCGCCTACTTTCACTCCTGCTAAAAATCAACATGCATCCGTCTCGTGTGCACTTTCAATAGCCTACACAGACAGTAGAAGGAAATATAAGAATTTATTTCACATGATTGTACAAAATCAAGAAGAGGCAAAAGGAGGTTTTTGAGGTTGAACGTCGACCCTGATGACCTTCCTGTGTAGCCCTTTAGTCCAGGTCTGCCAGTACGGAGTATAAAAAATACAACCAATCCAGTGAGATCTGGACTTTGAGTTGAATCCCATGAGTTAAAAGCAGACAGGTGAGAGTGAGAGATGACGCGACTGTCACCATAGAGATACATCCACTTCTTGGTCGCCATAGAGATGTCACCAATTAATTTGCCATCACAAAAAAAACGTATATTTATCTCTCTCGCTGCCACCTACACAGACCACCCCTTCCTGATCTGAGATCTGCGCTGAATAATTTGTGCTCTTGCCTTTGCAGGTGGAGTCCGGCGTCTCTGTTAGTTAGTTAGTTGTGGGCTTCCTCCACATTTCTAGAGTGCGCTCCGTGTACCTGTGTTGCCTTGTCGTCTCTTCCAAGTCCCAGAAGCGTCAGCGTCAGAGTCCTATGTGCTCTTGATGCCCTGGAAGCCGCAGAAGGTCCAGCGTTTCTCCAGACTGGCTCCGACGCCGGTCAGCTCCTGTCTGAAGGTGCAGGGCAGCCGAGTAAGAAGAGCCTCCACCTCACCGGGGTTAATCTGCGGAAAATGAACACAGACAATCTCACACATCATTTTCATCATCTTTCAGGCTGAGGTGACAGCAGAGACGAGCTGCTGTAGACGACCCACACTGTCTTGCATTAATAACCAGGTTGATTGGAGCTCTGTGCTGGTGTCAGGATGCATTAAGGTCCATCACGGAGAGATAGGACTGGTGTATCATTACAGACAGTGGAGCTGTTTGGGTCAGCGTGGAGCCAGTAGATAAGCAGAGAGGATCGGGCTGGTTGACGGAAAGTCCAGCCAGTGGTATTGACAAAACTCTGTGGGCTGCTTGATGTGCAGAGTCGGTGTTGAAACAACAGATACACAGCCACACACAGACTTTAACAAAACGTCAAACACGCAACGCAATCATGTATGTTTAAAGGAATGTAGTTTGACATTTTGGGAAATAAACTTATTTGTTTTCTCGCAGTGAGTTAGATGAGAAGCTCGATGCCTGTTAGATAAATAAGAAGCTTGAACCAGGAGACAATTAGCTTCCGCGTGTCATGAGGACGCATTTTAGGGTGTTGTTTGTACGCTGCTATTCACGTGTCATTTGTACGCCACGCAACAAAACTAATGGTAACGGACGCAGTTAGGTTTAGGCAACAAAACCACACACTTAGGTTTAGGAAGAACGTCATGGTTGGGCTTAAAATAAGTACGTAAACTAAGTAAAATACGTACGGACCGGTCTCTTTGTTAAAAGTCCTTAGTTTGTTGGACCCATCCACCTCCCCTCCCACCCGCAATAATCAGTCTTTCTCACTTTTAATTCGACCTCACTAGCTCTGAGTGTAGCATATTTACACAGATGCATTTACATTGCGGTCAGTACAGACTACAGGGGGTACAAATGACACGCTAAAAGTAAGAACAGCGTTATCATGTCATTCATACACCTTTTTGTGCGATCGGGCTTGCCAAACACATACTGTACAAAACACACACACATACAGCTAGCCTGACTGTCCAAAGTATAAACAACTGGACTATAATCACCTTTAAAGCTCACTAATTAACACCTTATATCTCATTTGTTTAATCCGTACAAAAACTGAAGAGTTAAAATGAAAAGTTGAAGCTTCATACAGATATGAAAGTGGTATCGATCTTCTAATCTCTGCAATCAGCTTATTTCCCAAATTTGAACTATTCTTGAAGACCGACATGTTTTGCTCCTTGTATACCTGTCTAAGAATGAGTTGCAATGTTTCTACATACAATATAATATAACTCAAGTAATAATCTCCAACATTTTTATATAAATGCTAATTTTATGAACTGAAGTGTTGAAATGATTTGTTGAAAACAGTTATTTGATTAAAAAAAGTGACTTAACACTAGGCAGAAAATTTGTGTTTTATTTTCCTCGCTGGTTGAAAGTGACATCACCCAACAGTGATGTCACAGTGTACCGACACACCCTGGAGTACACTTCGACATCACTGCAGCAAGGTGAGAAATTATACAACTGAAACAAGGTTTTCACCTGCCGTCAAGTCATTTATCAAACAAAAACACCACCAACATTTGCTGGTTACAGCTTTTCAAATGTGAGGATTTACTGGTTTTCTCTGTTTTATACGATTGTAAATAAATTATATTTAAAGTTTTGGACTGTTAATTGGACAAAATAAACAATTTGAAAACGTCAGACTGCTGCACTCTATTATATATACGGAGGGTGATTCAGCCTACACCTGTACAATCCCTGTATTTTACATCACATCAATTTGTTAGTAAAAGAGATAAGAGGGATGGAGACCAATCAGATTCAACAGAATGACACTGACTGTCTTTAATATGACACTTTTTTGGATGAGTGCCTGATGAGACACCAATGACCTTTATTATTAAAATCAAAGCAAACACTTTAACAACATCATATCAACTGGATGTTCTCATCATGAAGGTGCCAGTCAGATGCAGCGAGAATGAGCGACAGGCGGTAATGAGAGCACATTTAGAAATCAAGAACGGTCTTGGAGGAATGGTGACGACGAAGCTCAGCTCAGTTGTGAGCCAGGACGAGCTCAAACGTGTCGCCTTGTTCAGAGAAATGAGACTGACTAACAGCCTAAACTGGAAGAGCCAGGCAGCAGCAGGCGGGACACAGAACATGAATATATTCATCAATAAGTTGTACAAGTGGGGATGTGTGATAAAATTAGAAAGTGATAACGGCAACAGGACAGAAACAGAGAAGGCTGTAACGGAGCAAAGACAAACTTTAGCTGTATATCGAGGTTCTCGCTTCTAACGAGGTACGAGGTCTAAAAGGTCGAGGCAAACAAGATTTTTGACCACAGGGAAGGTCAGCGGTGCTTCGTCCTGCATCAGAAGAAAACACCTGGAGGGATAAACCTGCCACCCTGCTGCAACAACAACAGTGGGTTTGCTCAGCTGCTCACATTAGGTGATGTGGTTGAATCGGGCAACTCCCAGTGTGACTGAGTAACTATAACACAAAGCTACTATCTGTCTGTTTATATCACAAAAATACCTGCATTCAGATTATACCTGCAGTGAATTTACCTAAAATAAGAAAGTCTTTCTACTGCCCCATACACATATCTATAAGTTAAATAAAATATTTTGAGCATGTAACTAAATTAATCAAATGGTAAAATATGATTTGTATTTCAATTTCACCTTCAAAAAATAGAAAAATGTGAAAAAAAAACATGTCAGAATTACATTACGTTACGTTATGATCAAAAAGCTTGGGACAGAATCATTGCTGAACAAACACTGTTTAGATATACATATATATATATATATATACATACATATACAGACATATACATATATATACATACATATACATATATATATTTTTTTTAAAAGCCACCTTGCGCTTTTGCACACATTTTTGAAACAGTCCCTAAATTCAGCTCCTCGGTTTCCTATCAATATCAGATCATGAGGTAAAAACAACACCTTTGGAACATCAGTCAAGCTTTATTCTGCAATTCACAACTAATCTGGTGTAAAATTATGAAATGGAAAGTGTCGCTGAATGTCTGAGTATTCAGCTTAAACCTACAAACAAGTACACCTCTGTGTGTTTTGAGTCTATTTGTTTACATACAGCCTTGGTGAGTAACAGGTATACGAGTGTGAAGCTGTGCAGCTTTAAATTGATGTGCCTGTTCACCAACCTTTGCTGAGATAAATACAGGCTAAAAAAATCTCTCAGAGTAACTGATGGCTCTCGTCTGCACTTAGGGCTTGTTTGCGTGCCAGGAGACTAAAATGGCACAGCAGGACCCTGGCATACAGCAGGCCCATATGTCAGCCCTGCAGGGAAATCTAATCTGTGTCACTATGTCTAGGAGATATACTGTGTATGTGTGTATGTGTGTCTGTTACCTTGGTGTCCAAACGCTGCAGGTAGGAACAGATGTACTCGATGCTGGCTCCAAACGGGTGGACATGCAGGAAGGTTGAAATGATCCCTGAGGAAGAACAAATAGGTCACGCCGACATGTTAATTAAACTGTCAAAATGCAAAGACATACCTTTGCCACGAAGCTCCAACCTTTGAGTTTCTGTCGCTATAGTCAAACATGACTTTAAACCACAGGCAGAATACTCAAGAAATCAGTTAGTATTATTCTTCCTCCTCTCGCCTCGACTGAAAACAAGCAAGGATGCATCAAGTGGCTTTTGTCAGTCTCCCAGCCTTGTTAAGAGGCTCTTGTATATTGTGGCTCCAGATTAGAGGGAGTGTTTGATGCCGTTATCTCTCATCAAAGCCGTGTGCTACTCAAACTCTCCACAAACTCCAACCAAACCATCTGTCTCTCCACTCTCTGAAAGGGCCAGGAGAGCGATAATCCTCCACCGAAGCTTTGTCGTTAGAGCACCACGAGGCCGATTGAAGACACCAAAACTTCTTAGAAAAACAGCTGAGATTTGGTTGGTGGGTCTCCAGATGATCTGACCTCTGATGTGTGTGTCTGCATGTACTCCACCGGCTAAACATACGAGCTAGGAGAGCTAGGCTAAAGTTCAGACTTTCTATACAGAACAACAAAAGGAACTTGGGGGATATTTCCTGATGTATTAGAACTTGTGTCTTATGTGACAGCATTGTATGTAACTGATCTGGGAACAAATCATGTGTATGATAAATAAGCCTTGATATGTTTTAGAAAATGACGATGATGAGAGATAAGAAAAACAAGAATTAATGCCACGTGGTTGTATGCCTCCGCCAACCAATCAAGTTGCAGTTTACATCCATTTCTGTCCAAAATGTCATCACTTTATCATTTTATCCTCTTAGACATTTGCATGAAATTGTCATAATTAGGCAGTTATGGCCAAAATCGTGTTTTGTGAGGTCACACCAAGTTCTAATCAATTCATCCCTGAGTCCAAGTGAAAGTTTGTGCCAAAGTTGACGAATTTTTGCTCAAGGTAGTTCAAGGCAATTACTGCACAAAAAAAGTCTAGAATATCTTATAAAGTTATTAAACTATTATTTAGCTTTTTTTTATGCCGAATCACATTGTTTCCTCACGGCCTGATGTCTTTTTAAGCAAACGTTGCAGCTTTCCCACATCTCCATTATTAACATGCAAGGTCGTAGAAAATCATTGAGGACATCGTGGTCGTGTCCTCGATAATATTTCTGGGAATTTGAAGGCTGATTTTATTATTTAAACATTTAAAAATCTTAAAGTTTTCAGGCAAAAAAAAAGAAGAAAAGAAAAGATAAATTCAGTGATGTAGTGGTCGTTGATGAGGTGGGTGTACTACTAGTTAGACGGGTAGGTTACAGAGGAGAAACTGAGTATACTCTCCTATATATTCCAATGGCATTTTGGCCGACAGGTGACTGAGTATACTGTAAACCGCCAGAAAAAGAGGTGAGTATACCCCGTATATGCGTATACCTCTACTACACTACTGGATAAATTGAAATAAAAGGGTTTATTTCCTCTTGCCTGGTGGTGTATAGAAAGATTTAAAGAACATTTAGACCATATTGTAGGCAGATAACATGTAATTGAATATTTTAACAAATAAACTAATTCATATTTTGACATTTCTTTTAAAACAAAGAACATTTTATAGAGTTTGGTTGGTAGCCAGGCAAAAAAATGTCTCGGACTTTGGACTTTTGTCCTCAGTATTTCCAAAATCCTAGCTTTGACCGTGTTAACTTGGTGAGTAAAATCGTGTTGCTGTGTAAAAATGATGGTCAAGTTGTAATAAAACAGAATTATACCTTCACAGTGTATAACAGATGATTTGAATGGTGTTTTCAGCAGCACAATAAGTGTTTCATTCTTATTGAAAAAACTCAAGTGGTCCTGAAATGGCCTTTTGCAGCCGAACAATACAAACACTTGTATACTTTTGCTTCTCATTTTTCCTCAAGATTACGCAACTGTGTTCATCTACATTCACCGCGTGAAGGGAGAGAAAAAGGCAAAGAGATTCAACCCTTTTGTTTCCTGATGAAACATTTTCCTTCAGGAGCCGAGCGTCCCTTTTATTCCTGCGGTGCTCGATTCGACTCAGCATCAAAACAAGATGTCAAGAGGAGTGATTCTGACACAAGAAGGTGCCGGGATCTTTAACTATGGCGCACCTCCGCCTCAGCAAACAGCCAGAGTGGGCATGAACAGAGGACAAGCACCATTGACTACCTAACTACCTGCTATGAGACAGTAGGTGCAGGTATTTCTGGCTCTGGAAGAACACCGGACCCAACTGGACGGATACAGTAAAGTCTATTATTTGGTAAACTCTATAGCACCATTTGCATTTCCTGTTTTTATTCCCTAACAAGACGCAGCATGTTTTATCTTTCATGCTTTGAGCCAACGGATGTCCTTGACAATTAACGTGTGAAAATGCAGCGTGCCGGAAAACAAGCAGCGAAATAGGACGAGGCTTTGTTTACTTCTATAAATAATGTAGTTTATTACACACGAGGGAGATAGATGTTGGCCATATTTACCCATTATCATAAAGTCACATTGCGTTATGTAATCTAATGAGTAAAGTGGGCTCTTTCTCTCCTCATATCTTCCTCCTCTCTCGCTCTAACAGCTATGTAATTATGCATAGTTATTACGTCAAAGCGACTGAAGCAAATCAGAGAAATCCAACTGCTGTAGAGGTGGCATTGATAGTGCACCTTGTGTTATACAAGGGATGGACAATAACAACAATGGAACAACACATTACGAGGTAATGCAATCCAATTCAACAGCTATGCAGTGTGTAGTCCCTTTGTGAAAATAATAATGTTGCATTTCTGTTGAGACCATCATTTTTGAGGCCATAATTGTTGGCAATGTGATGTGAATTTCTTTATATTGGAAGTTTTTCCTGTTATTTTGTACACTTCCTGTTAGTGTTTTGAATGGCCTAATGAAAATTGTGATTGGCTCAACCCTGATTCAAATAACATGTAAAAGAAAAATTAATAATATCAGAGCGCCATCATCATACAGGACACATTAAAATACTAAAAACAGCATCAAAAATATGAAACATAAGACATAAAATACTGTAGAGCAGGTCTTATACATCAGTTTTAGTTGACAAGATTAAGGTTGTGTTTGAAATCACATACTAACGTACTGTATACTAACGTACTGCATACTAACGTACTGCATACTAACGTACTGTATACTAACGTATTGCATACTAACGTACTGTATACTAACGTACTGCATACTAATGTACTGTATACTAACGTACTGTATACTAACGTATTGCATACTAACGTACTGTATACTAACGTATTGCATACTAATGTACTGTATACTAACGTATTGTATACTAACGTACTGCATACTAACGTACTGTATACTAACGTAATGTACACTAAAGTATTGTATACTAACGTACTGTATACTAACGTACTGCATACTAACGTACTGTATACTAACGTACTGCATACTACATGCTCAATGATCTCATTGTTTTGTGTTGGTAATTGATTTCCAAAAATAAATATAAACATACATTTGCATAAAACAAGCATATTCGCCCACTCCCATGTTGATAAAAATATTAAATACTTGACAAATCTCCCTTTAAGGTACATTTTAAACGGATAAAAAATGTGCGATCAATCGCGATTAAGTATTTAAGCGGTATTTATTTTATTTAGTTTTTAAACCAGGAAATATAGTTTTATTTTAGTTTTCAATAAAGGGATTTAGTTTTTTTAGTTTCAGTTTACTAAAAATATTTTCCCAACTATGATATTCGTGTGTCCATCAACAGGTTTATGTTTGTAAAAAAAAAATTGTAACGTTAACATAAATATCTGTGCAAGCAGCTTTGATGTAATTAATGTTTTATGTAATGTTTGCTTAATTGTTATGCTATATTGTGGAGGTGTGGTCAAAAAGACAAATTTCCACCACCTTGAATGATTGTATTGTAGTATTGTAAATGCAGTGATGCCATGGAGATACAGAAAGGCAGCCTACCGACTAGCAGTGCGTCCCTCTCGGAGTGAACAGGACTGAGACGGTTCTTCTCTGGAAGACCCTCCTTGTCCTGACTGCAGGACACCACTGATGAGGCCGTTACATCCTGAGGACAGACAGAGATCACAAAACAATGTTGAAAGACCCACATAGCACCTCAATTAAACACGGACGCTACAGAAACATCTAAACAGGGCAGCTCTGGGTAGTTGAGCGTGTTTTAATTAAGCATGTAAGAAGTTTTGCACTGTAAGCGGATGCAAAAAATAGAAAATAAACACAAAATAATCAACATAAAAACAAGGACAAGACAATGAGCAGAAGATGAAGGAGTGAAAGAATGAAGCCAGCAGCTAAAGTTCAGACATAAAGGGGGAGAAACATAACAAGAGAGAGGAAGTGCTAACGATGCTAATGACCAAGCTGCTGTTTACTGTGAACCTGTGACCGCATGACACACAGAAGTGAGGATAGATGAGGACATTTGGATGTGTGGCAGAAAAAGACATTTATGTCTTAATGAAGTGAAATTTCTAAAAGGAGAATCGCGGCAATGAAAAGGTGACTTCCCCTCCGGAGTCTCGTCTAATCAGGACGCTGCGGCCTCGTCTGCAAGCTCTTGTCTAATGTGACAGTGTGTACATTTACTCTATGTGTGTATGCTGGTCCTTCGTTTTCTAACCCAGTTGTGTCAGAGGGATTTAGTCAGTGACAAGTACAGTCCCTGTGAAGACTGGCCTGTAATGACATGTCATGTCAGTGGAAGAGTTACGGGATGGAGGAGAGGAGAGGAGAGGAGAGGAGAGGAGAGGAGGTGAAATAAGTAAAAAAGTAAAAGGGGAAGACAAATATTTAGCGAGGAGCAGTGAGAGCTCAGTTTTTTTTTTTTTTCCAACTTACACTGACTTGATTAGCACTCTGTTCGCTCCCTCTGTCATCTTGCTTTAACGTCTCCAGCTAGAGTCAATTAGAAAAATGAGAGGAAACGTCAATGAGAAACAAGTCACCCACTAATGCAATCAGACACACCAAAACCCTCCATCCCTCTCTGACTCTCTCTCTCACACACACACACACACACACACACACACACACACACACACACACACACACACACACACACACACACAC
>CAKAKR010035210.1:0-12211 GCA_916700685.1 Adelosebastes latens
GTTAGATGCCTGAAATAAGGTCTGTGTTTAACACAAGCTGAAGAGATTTTAATGTTTCGCTCTACGACAAAATATATCAATAAATATCCAACTCGGGAATTTTGAAGCCTTTACGTGTTTTTAAAAAGGCGGTTGCTGAGAAGTGGCTAAATGAGACTACTAAGCGGCATCACGCCGACTCGTCCTCCTTCACAGCCTCGTTGTGTTTATACTCGCGCTCATGTGACCGTAGGTGTAGTTCGTTTAGCTTTTTACTTTTTACTTTTTACTATTTTATTTTCTTCAATAATCCGAAAGCCAATGGAACAATCCCATTGTCTTTTTTGTCAAGGGAACCAGGGCGAACTTCCTGGTTGGCCCACAAAAGTACGTTATCCCTGGAGCGCTCTATGGGCGTTTGTTTTCGGAATAAAGGCCTTTACACACATTTTGATAATGATTGATTTGATATTCTTTTAGTGTGGGCCAGCCTTAAGGAGACTGGTTGGTGGAATGGTTGGAGTTCAGCTGAAGTTCCAGTAGGTGTTTGTTTTGTACAGTATGTCTCGTCACCATCAGACCTGTGTAAAGATTGGCATGGTTGTTTTGGGGGACCGACTCCCCGTCAGTTTGGTTCTGACCTAAATCCAGGGCGGCGAAGACCACTGGAGCAAACCGAAGCTCTTCCTGCTCTTCGTGACCTCTCGCCGACGCAATTCTGCTAAAAGCCTCCAAATCCTGCCATCATTAGCAAAGCTCCGAGCTCTTCTCTGATTGTTTTTTTTTGGGGGCTAGAAATGGAAGATTGGAGATTCATTTCATAACATATTATAATCTATTTTAGGAGAAATGTTCCAAACATTAACTTTGTATCCCTAAAAACTGGAGGAACCAAGGAAGGATGTATCTAACATACCCATATATATAGAAATGAGCCCTGTATGGTGAAAAAGTAGTCTTCACTTAATTAATTATAGCATATAAAACATGTTCCCTTGTGTTTCTCACTTTATAAAATATGATAATTTCATAAGATGATAATGAAAACTTTTAGATTGCCTAATTGCCGTTTTGTTTTTACTTTTGTGGAACTGAAAACAATCTAAAGTACATACTGTATCTACATATTGGGACCATTTGCACCAATAAAACAAGCATATTGTGTCCATTACTCCCACCGAAGTTAGCTCTGGGCCAAAAGAAACTCTCAGTCACTTCAACAATAAGAGTATATCTTATCTTCTCATACCAAATTTGAAGTTCCTAAGTTAAATAGTTTCCGAGTTCTGCTCCGGAAATGAAATGGAAGTTGAAAAAAAACAATTTTTTGGGCAAAACTTTAAAAAAATGTCTAAAATTGTTAAACCTCAACTGGCACAACTAGACAAAAATATCAACCATTATACCAAATTTGAAGTTCCTAAGTTAGATAGTTTTTGAGTTCTGCTCCAGAAACTAAAGTGTGACACGCGAATGGACAGACGAACGGACGGACGCTCGGGGGGATTAACAAAGTGGTGTTAACATTGAAATGTGTTTCTGTTTATCACTATGAAACAGGTCTGAAGTATTTAAGTTGAAAGTTCAGAAAAAGGTAATATGAGGCTTCAGCAGTCTGAATTAGACAAATCAGGTAAATATCTTTCAAAGTTAAAGTCTTTTTAGTACAGAATTCCTTCTTTTTGTCTCATCAGTCTGCACAGTGAAGCGACATGCAAGCAGAGCAGCAGCAGCAGCTTCAGTCCCGGTGCATCCTGTCAGCGTCTAGACAGGATGCACTCGGCCACAGTATTGAGTGTCGGTCACCTGTATTTTGGCCGTGCTCAGTGCAGCAAACAATGACTGTAGAGGTGCACACGTTGAAACGGCTGGAAATAGAAGCGTATAAATATCCTTTGGGTTGCGGTTACATGAGTGAAACACGAGCCTGTGTAGACAACTGTATGGATCAAACTCGCAATGGCTCAGCGTTAGAGATTGGCGGATCGATTCTGTGGTTTTCACCGCTACTCATTTTGGTATTGATTCCTTTAAAAAACAATATTGATAATAAAATTATAGAAATACAAACGTGGCTGGCTGCATCACTTCCAAACATTTTCACTACTTTTGTAAAATGTTTGTGCCAAAACAGCCATTGTGGGAACCATGTGACATGTTGCTAATTTATTTATATTTTTTATATTTATTTATTTATCTATTTATTTATTAATTTTTTATCTATTGCATTTTTATTTTCCATTTATTTATCCATTTTTGTATTTTCCATTTTTATTTTTTTATATGTATTTTAGACTTTACATTTACATTTTTCAATATATTTATCTATTTTTTATTTTTTAATATGTATTATTTATCTATTCATTTTTCCTTTCAGTTTTTATTTTTCATATCTATTTATTTATTTTTTTATATTTATGTATTTATATATTTTATTATACATAAGTAAGTACATATACTACATATGCAATATACATTATACATAAGTACCTGTGAGGGTTTATGGACAATATCTGTCATTGTTCTGTGTTGTTAATTGATTTCCAATAATAAATATATACATAGATTTGCATAAAGCAGCATATTTGTCCACTCCCATGTTGATAAGAGTATTAAATACTTGACAAATCTCCGTTTAAGGTACATTTAGAACAGATACAAAATGCGCAATTAATTTGCGATTAATCTAAATTAACTACGGACAATCATGCGATTTATCTTGCTTAAATATTTTAATAGATTGACAGCCCTAACTCAGATAGACTTGAATGTGAACCTACCTTTTCAACTAAACCTCGGGATGGATAACAGCTCATGGAGATGAGCGACAGGTGTTGGAAGTCAAGCCTCCAGGTGGGAAGCACTAACTAAATAAAGAGCATTCTTCAGTTCTACCTGTCTGAATGAATGTGCACGTTAAAGACCGATCAGTCCAACATAAAGTGACGCGTTGCCTTCACAGCATCAGTTTTGGATTCAAACTCCATCACTGCAAATTGCAGGTTACACTCTCTGCTGAATACTGTGAAAACAGCTTCTATTCAGTTAACTGTGTGAGAGTGTGATGTATGCGTCTCTTATTTCTCAGTATTTTGTACATCTGCAAAGGAAGTGTGCAGATTATTTAATGGCTCTATATCACTGCTGAGGTTCAGACCGTATGGAGGAATGTATGAACCAGTAATCATACGGTTTCCTCTGAAGGCCATGCATCCGTTTTGTCTCGTTAATTACAGCATGACTCAACTTCCTCTCCAAACTCATTGAGACGTCCACATTTGAACTTTTGTAATTTGTTCACCGTGATTCAATTCAGCCGTCTTGTGAGGGCAGAGAGGCAGGATTTTTACAGCCCCACCTACGGTGACCGGCTTTTTCATTTGGCTGATTTAGAGCCACTCGTATCCGTGGGAGACGGCGGACCGTGCCGCAGACACCACCACCTCATTAAGAATGCTGGTGGGTCTGATCAGAGGAGAAAATATTGTTATCCAACTGTTCCCTGAGAATTAACCTCTGCAGACCTTCGCTGTTATACTGCAGGCTAAACGCCGACACGCTGCACAATAACACATTATACCACACCGTTGTAGGAAATCAGACATATACCATGTGTAATTTGATTTGTCAAGTATTTAATTCTCTCATCAACATGGGAGTGGAAAAATATGCTGCTTTATTTAAATGCATGTATATATTTATTATTGGAAATCAATTAACAACACAAAACAATGACAAATATTGTCCATAAGCCCTCACAGGTACTTATGTATAATGTATATGTATATGTAGTATATGTACTTACTTATGTATACAACAATATATAAATACATGAATAAATAAATATATAAAATATATATATATATATATATAAAAATAAAAATTGAAGGGAAAAATTAATAAATATAAAAAAATGGAAAATCAAAAAAATATATAAAAAAATAAGAATGGAAAATAAATACATAATTTAAAAAAAATGAAAATGGAATAGATAAAAAATAAATAAATAGATATATAAATAAATATAAAAATGGAAATCAATTAACAACACAAAACAATGACAGATATTGTCCAGAAACCCTCACAGGTACTGCATTTAGCATAAAAAATATGCCCAAATCATAACATTGCAAACTGCAGCCCAACAGACAACAACAGCTGTCAGTGTGTCAGTGTGCTGACTTGACTATGACTTGAGAAACACGAGGCGGATCATCAGGGATTAATAAATAAATAGTAGCGACATTTTCTCTCCATCTCTGAAACGTTTCTCCGATATTGTAGCTCGCTAGAGTCACAGCCTCCAATCACAGTTTGTCATCTTTAATATCTGTGATATCTGGATTCTGGCAGCCAACAACACAGCAAGATGACATTTTAGATGAGTAACTTTAGCCCACTGCTAGCATTAGCCTCCAGTCTTTCCTTTGCACGGTTACCATGCTTCCGTTCTCGGTGTCTCACCAACGTTTCAGCTGCAGACACTGTTCATCAGTTCAGCTGCTGAAAAACAATCAGTCACTCTGAAGAGCTGCCTCGGTGGCTAATTCATTCATCATATACGTGCCGATCAGGAAACTTGTTTTTTCCGAACATATTAATTCCACAACTTTAATAATAACAAGGTCAAGGAGTAAGGTAACAAGGAGTTTGTACATTCACAGAGAGAAGCAGCTGAATCAGTGTGACTGTGACGGCTGAATGACATGAATGTAAAGGGATTGTTCTCTGCGACGTCGACGTGTTCCAGCTAAACTGAACGTAGCTCAATTACACAGTCGCATTACATTTACACATTAGACATGGAGTATATAGTACATATTCATAACATCAAAGAGGTGTCGGTTGATTATACAGTCACAGATTGAGAACATTAAGGCAAACAAGCACCAACTGTATGTGAAGAAAGGACTATTATATTTTCATAAAGGCAAGAACTAAGAAGTTAGACATACTTTTGTTTATAAAATGTTACTGGTATTCAGGTTTTATGTCAAAATAATGATCAAATATTGAAGAGCGAGCTAACAAATATTTTTTTTTATGATGACTGACCGACTGAAATGATGAATTTATTCTCAAAACTATCATGACTAATTTTCTGTTCACAAATTACTACTTTTTTTTCCAGCATTGGATGCATGAGCAGCGCATGTGTGTCGTTTTTTATTTGTATTTGTTTTCAGTTCGTGAAAGTTGAAACTGTTTTGGTCGCCTAAATAAGTTTTATTCAGTGTTCGGTTTTACTTAGCTCCACCCTTTTGTGTCACGGGTGCAAAAGCCAAGATGGCGACAGCCAAAATACCGAACTCAAAGCTTCAAAACGGCAGTCCGCGGGTGACGTCATGGTGACAACGTCCACACAGTCTACGTTGTGGACAGAATTCATTCAATTGTTAACACAAAGATTTTATTCTGAAATATTTGCAGAACAGTGTTGTGTAAAATTCAGTGACTTGAACGGCTCCATAAATGAGTACTGACTTTTAATTGTGGATTATTACTATTATTTACAAATGAGCACATGCTTCTTAACCTTTTACTGTCTAAAATAAATATAAATGACATTTATACCGCGCTGCTCACACGTCCTGTGTGGCCCGGGTGTTAAGCTACGTGGGTTGCAAGATGTATACTATTCGCATGCGAGTATTACGCATTCGTCACGCCCCCAGTGTGGAAAGGCCTTAATTCATGAAAAAGTGACAGCCTTAACGCATGACGACATGATAGATTATATTAGATTATATCAATCTCCTCATCTCACCCTCCGAAAGAAAGTAAATAATTGCATGACCCAAATGTGGAGTTACGCCTTTAAAGCCCCCTCCAGTGTATTTGGCATTTCATATTTCATATTTATTTGAATCATTTCCTGACTAAGGAAAAGGACTACCGGAGGTCTGCGGGCCTCTAACATGTCCAAATGACGGCAAGCGCACAACTTTCAGCCCAAGAAAAAAGTCCCGATGCAGTGTCAGCGCTAGGATCTGAGGCGAGAGCGGCCAGTGCTGGTGGACAATGCACCTCCAAAATGTCCGGAAACTGCATTTCAAAGGGCGGACCTCGGCAACATGTCTATCTGTCCTGCGGTGCGCTGTGGCCGGCGTGCGGCGGTCCGGCTGCTCGGTGCAACAGCAACCAGATGGCTGCCTCGCCAGGAGGAGACGGTGAAGAAGAGAGAGAGTGAGAGAGAGTCGGTGTGTTGTTGTAAAATAGGCGTTGGTGTAATGGATACCAAACTTGTGACCTCAGTGATGCTGATTGAATGAACCCTTAGATGATGGTTCTATGAATGTCATTTATAATCTCCACAGGTTGTCCGGTAAGAACATGAAGATGATGGTGATGTATCGATTAGTCCAGGTCACACACACTCTCTTTGAGATACCACTCATTTATTAATTGAAGATGGTTTGTAAATCCTTGTTTGAATAGTGTGGTTATTTCTCATGGACGCACAGGAAAGACCATATCAATAAATAAAGAGAAAAGAGTCCAGAAAGGTGCAACACTGATGCTGAGCTGAGTTGGAGGACAAATGAGGCTTGTGATCTGCGCAGAAGGTGATTGGAATCACAGCACTCTCTGATCATGTGAAGACCATGCGCCAAGCCACAGACTATTGGTCCGTGCATGTGAACAATGCATGGGCTGGTGAGGGGATGCTTTTGGGTTAAACTGCTGCACCTTCTGAACAGTTGTGCTAATTCTTGTCTCATTTGTGGTCTGATAAACAGTAAATTCATCTAAACTGGGTTGAAAAACAAGGAAAAACAGGAAGTAAAACTAGTTGGAGGGGGGCGGTTACAGAAGTCACTATATTCATTTTACATTCATAGTTATAACCTACGTTTTCTTTGTAACATAGACTTCACTTTATGATTTCGAAGCTAAACTTTTATCACAGTGCAGAACCAAGTCTACTTGTCATTCAGGATCAACCCCAACCCTCATCAGTTGTTTCCATGTGCGACATCTTCCCATTCCCCGTTAGCAGGAACGACTGTGGAAGTGTTCACTGATGAAGACGGAGAGGAAGAACAATAATTGTTTGTGACGTTTAATTACTCATCAGGGAGGCAGAAACAGACCTGACAAGGAGCCCGACGGCGGACCAAATGCCGGAGAGTAACACGCAGACGGCAGGTCATCGAAGGCAGATGTCCTGATTAGATCTTCATCGTTCGGCGCTACGTTGTTTTGGTGTCTCTAATTAAAGAAGTGACATTTGAAACGGAGCTGCCCGGGGTAAGCTGGAGAACTCTCCTTCTCTATCTCCTCCCCGTCTTCACCAGCCCTTCTTTCTCCATTCGGCCGCCGCTAACAGACGGCGTGTTATCAATCACTGTACCCAGCCTCCGGTCCTCCCCTGGGTCTTCGGTGGTCTTTGGCCCGACGGTGAATGTCAGACGCTCTGGTGATGAGTTGTTATTGTGTGACGATAATGTATCATCGATTGCGTGATCAATGGAGCCGAGGGGGTCGTTGTTGGGTGTTGAGTCGAGCGTTGTGTTTGTAATGCCTTCACAGCCTTCTGGGATGCATATCAAGCGTGACATTGGCCTCTCGATGCTCCGTCCTCTTAATCGGAGGGTGACTGTGTGAAATCATACATACAGTAAAGACAGTCATGGGGTTTATTCATGTTCTTCTTTCAACATGAGTTGTGTATTAAATGGATTTTACTCGGCTGAAAGAAAAATGTAGCTTTAGGCAAACAAGATCCAACATGACCTTCGCTGTTATTTGAAGTTCTAGTTTGTAGTAGTTATTGTTTTATTTGTTTATTGTGTTTATTTCGGTGCCATCTGCAGCCGTTTCCTGTTTTTCCTTTTGTGTATCAACACAGTTGTGTTTACTGCCTCATTGTTTGCGACTGACCGCAGCCCGTTTTGTTTCATTTGATTGAACACTTTACAATAAACGTCAAGCTTACGCCTGACAACGCCGGCGTATGTTTCTTCCCTTAACCCCTAGATCTTACTGGGACGTAACATCCATTTAAGATCACATTCATCATGTCAGAATGCCTGAAGGTTAGCTCACTAGCTAGCAATAGGCTATGATGTCTAGAGTTTGTACTTGGACAGTCAGGTAAGCTAACAAGCTAACAAGCTAACCTAGGCAATGCAAACCAAAACACCCAAAGCGATTGGTTTTATATTATTTTACATGCATTTTGTTGCACTTCATTACGGGTCAACTCTCCAGAAAATCAGCAATTTAATCACATTTGCTCCCCAGATTTGCATATTCCAGCTACTAGTTATATACCTGCACCCACCTGACCCACTGTGAGAGCCAATCCGCACGGCCCGACACGCAAAAATATGCGTTAATCACCCACCTGAAACCGACCCGCAAACTGACAACTTCATGCATTATAGTAGCACAATAAATGACAAGGACAGAGACAAGCAGACTCGAGCGCTGCGGCTCGCGGTGTAGTGATCTCACAGAAATACGTGAGTGATCTGTGTGAAATGACCACGACCTTTTGACAGCGCTGGTGGTGTAGGCCTTTGTTTGAGAGAGAGACAGAGAGACAGTCAAAAAGAAGGTGGACTTTTGCACCGATGTTTCTGTAAGTTATTAATAAATTGCTTGGAACGCTGCTTTGTCACTCTTTGACCCGCCTGAACCCGCAATGCTATGTGATGCAGCCATCGTTTTTTTGCACGCGCACGAACATCAGCAGTACACTTAAGGGACCTGGTTTGGGGGTTTGAAAATATGGTCACCCTACTTAAATGTTTTAATTTATCATTACATCACTAGACTTCATTTTGTCAGCCTCCTCCTCTTCTATCTCTTATCTTTTATACTTACTTTGTCTAAAGTTATTTATCTAAAAGATAAACTTGCTTGTCTCCAGCGTGAACTCATAGTTTCTAAGAACCCCTCTGCCGTGTCCTGTACGTCACGCTGTCATGGAAATCCTGAAAGCCAACAGCCAGCAGAAAACGACACCACGTTGAAGTGGCAGATTGAGTACAGCGGTCAGCTGCAGGAAAACATCACATTCTGCCAACACGCTTGTTTCCTGCCCAATGTAATTCAGAAAGGGAAAGGTCACGGCCATCTTATTTAACCTCCTGTCAGTGACTCACTGGATGGCTCCGTGTGCACGCAGGGAGCTTCGACACTGCACTCACACTCACAGATATTTACTCAACTAACGGCAGCAGAGATAGAAGCTAAAAGAAAACAGTATATGTCAGTAAAACAGAGAAAGATTTGATGTTATATTTTTAAACTTAATTTCATATTATTTGATCACGTCTGTCCGAGTCAAATTGATCACTATAAACGGAAAATTATTAGATCAGAAGTTTTGTTGTTGTGGATCATTTCTCATGCAGATTAACATCTAATATATATATATATATATATATATATGTATATTGTATATCGGCGTGTTTCCTACTGAGATGAATTTGTGTTTTAAATGGGGACACACAGGTATGATAATGAAGGTGTTGAGGAGATGAGGATGAGGAGTTTATTCTGGGTAGATAGGTGGTGGTGGTGGTGGGGGGGGGTGGATGTGGGGAAGAGGAGGGTGTGTTCCCGTCAGGCCCTGAAAAGTAACTGGGGTGTGAAACAGAATTAAAGGATCAGTTCTGCTAATGCATCAATCAGAATAAATGACTTTTTTGGTGTACGGTTCAGGTTTGTCAACAAGTTCACAGGCGCTAAATAAAAATGTTTCCTTCCAAAATTAGGATTTTTTTTAATATTGTTTGAGAAGGAATATAAAGTAAGACTTCTTGGAAACCTGAAAATAAATAAACGTTTTTTTTTTCTTTTTAAAGAGACGTGGTTAGCCTGGGTCCATTATTTATTTATTTATTTATTTTTAGGATTTTATATCATTCTGTAGCCTCCCTGTGATGTTCCTTATGTATTTAACTTTTTTTTGGTGACGTGACATAGGTTTCTGCAGGATGACGCTGCTACATATACAGTACAATACATACAGCAACTTAGATGGCGGTCGGCGTGCTCCCAGTTTGGAAAAGCAGACAGGAAGTTTAGCAATGTACTGCTGTGGACGCCACGTTAGTTCGGATCTGAAAGTCACACAATAACACAAACTAACTAACCGATCGATGCCGCGGTAGACCAGCAACTCCCGTGTTCTGAGAGGTAAAATTACTGTTTTTGTGAATGGAGTCTGGTGGCTTTGAAGACTGTGATATAACAGCTTCAGTTCCCCGTCAGAAAGGGCTGACTGACAGCGAGGTAAAGCGCTGAAAATATTCTAAATATAGCGTACACTTCAACTGATAGCGTTTTTTTGTAGTTGGCTAAAATAGGCTTTTCTGCTGCTTGCGTCCACAGCAGCTTTACCTCGCCGGCAGACAGCAGCTTTACCTCCCCATCAGACAGCAGCTTTACCTCGCCATCAGACAGCCCTTTCTGACAGGGAACTGAAGCTGTTGTATAGCTCTATTCAAAGCCACCACACTCCATTCACAAAAATAATAATTTTACCTCGCAGAACACGGATATATACATACAACCCCACTTAAGAAAATCCTTAGTAACCTTTTCAGTTATTTCCAAACTTAGCACAGCTAACGTTCACTACAGCTGGCGTTCACATTGTTCACAACCTTATTGATTAGCTTCATGATCAGCTAACTTTGGTAATCTATGTCACTAAACAAAGTGGAAACAGGAACAGATCAGAAAACACAAGCGGTCTCCTGGATGAAAGCCTTGTGTTTGTTGGACCCATCGCTCGGTATCGAGCACGGATGGCCGTGTCAAAGCCTCGGTATTAGACGCCTTGGGAATGAGAACGGGCTGTAAAACAGGAGTGCTCCTTAACAAAATAAAAGCCTGTCTCTATTAATAGCTGGTCTCAAATAAAGGTCTCCCCTCAGTTAAAGCAAATAAAAGCTCTGCTCATTACTTACTTATAAATGTATTAACCTTTATACAAAAGTTACTAAACAAGTCCCATATTTTAAAGACTAGTTTAAAGAAACTCAGGTAAGAGTCAGTCTGTAACATTTCGCTCATCACAAATGTAACGTACTGTGCTGCTGACTGGTTTGATAAGACAAGTATGTGCCAAATCCAGGATGCCGCAGTCAGTGTGTTATCTGGACAGATATATACACCAGGTCACTGTCTATTTCTGTAAACAGGACCAGAGCTGGGTGTCTAGACAGTCTACTGACCCAGCTCCTCCTCTTGGAAAAAAAACTCATATATTGCCTCTACCTACCGCTCATTCGCATTTTCATTGTAACATGGAGAGAATTTAAAAAAGAAACCGTCTGTCTTCATGTCATTTGACTCATTTACGTGAATTAAAACCAGCTGTCGACCCTACAGCACTTTTCTTTACTTGCTTTAAAAATTTATTTTTCTCCTCAGGAGTCAAGAATCAGTTTACTCTGAAAATGAAATATCCATTTGACATCTTTACTTTACCATTAAAAAAAAGTAAAGGAAAGAAAAAGTATGGAAGGAAAGTTCCTGTTTGACAAATTTATAACACTTAAAGGGACTGTATGAAACTTTTTACACGTATAAATGAGGGAACAGGTTGTAACCCAACTTAAAAAATGAGACCTTCCGCGACTTTCTGTATTTCCTCTATCAGCTTGTAGACTGCTTTTTATGTGAAGGACTCGGGTCGGTGTCCCAGCGTAATATCACGAGAATAAAGTCATAACTTTACGAAAAAAATCGTAATATTACGAGAATAAAGTCATAACTTTACGGGAATAAAAGTCGTAATATTACCAGAATAAAGTCATAACTTTACGAAAAAAAAGTCGTAATATTACCAGAATAAAGTCATAACTTTACAAAGTCGTAATATAACGAGAATAAAGTCATATATTTACGAGAAAAAAAGTCGTAATATTACAAGAATAAAGTCATAACTTTACGAAAAAAAAGTCGTAATATTACGAGAATAAAGTCATAACTTTACGAGAATAAAGTCACAACTTTACGAGAAAAAAGTCATAATATTATCAGAATAAAGTCATAACTTTACGGGAAAAAAAGTCGTAATATTACGAGAATAAAGTCATAACTTTACGAAAAAAAGTTGTAATATTACGAGAATAAAGTCATAACTTTACGAAAAAAAAGTCGTAATATTACAAGAATAAAGTCATAACTTTACGAAAAAAAAGTCGTAATATTACGAGAATAAAGTCATAACTTTACGAGAAAAAAGTCGTAATATTACGAGAATAAA
>CAKAKR010035211.1:0-20417 GCA_916700685.1 Adelosebastes latens
TTCAAACTGGACAGAAACAAAATAAAACTCCCCTAAACCGTCGTCGTTACTCTTTCCAACAATCACCAAGTGTGCTTTGGTCGAACTCAACTGTAATTTCACCGAGTTTAATGTTAAAAAATGCTGAATCTAAAGTCTATTCCTGAATCCGGATCATGATCTGGATTGCCACCAAAATCTAATGAATTGTCCATTGTGCCACACCTCACCCCTCTAAAAAATTCCATTCAAATCCATCACGGACTTTTAGAGTAATCCTGCTAACAGACAAACAAACAAACAAACCAACGCCAGTGAAAACATTACCTCCTTCCTAGGCCTTCGACCTTGGCGGAGGTAATAATGTTCTCATACACGTTATGCACATTTATTACGTTATGCGCAGTTATTACGTTATGCGCAGTTATTACGTTATGAGTTGCTACAAATGCCTGTAGTGGCCACTAATCACTGCTCCCTGGAGCTAAACTGCTGCATGTTGGTGCCCTTTGATTCAGAGGAACAGAATGTAGTCCTACATCAACAGAGATGTTGTGACTACAACCCTGAGGATTTGAGGATTGTTTTTGCCTTGCAAAACTGTTTGCAATCATGCAAATAAAAAGTAGGACATAGATGTTATCCCAAATGCAACCTGAGGCTTTTATTGATGGTCTCAGTGGTCTTTGTCTCACAATGAATGAATGAATTCCTCCCCCTCCCTTTATCCGTCCAATTGAGAGAGCTGCAGCCAATCAGCAGCCTGTGCTCATTGTGTACCAACAGAGCACTGTGCGCCCTGCAGCCTTTAAATCCCCCCTGCAGCAAAGAGAGGACCAGAGCATCACACCAGAGAGGAGACAGCATCAGCAGCTTCACCTTTAAACTAACACAAAGACACTTCTCCCACCAGAACCTATCTGAAGGATGAATCCCATGAGGCACAGAGAGTCGGTTTGCAGGAGTCTGTTCGGCCCGGTGGACGGCGACCAGCTGCGGAGGGATCTGACGCTGAGGCTGGAGGACATGGCCGAGCAGGACAGCCGCCGCTGGAACTTTGACTTCCAGACGGAGACGCCGCTGTCCGGCCGCTTCCAGTGGGAGCAAATCCCCGCAGACTGCGCTGCTGCCGCGTATCAGGAGAAGGATGTCTGTTCTTCACACACCGAGGAAGAGGACAGGCTGAGAGACAGCGGAGAGACAGAGAGCGCAGGGACCGACCAGGAGAACTGCTCCAGCATCTCCAACACGCACAAGTGTCCCGCAGAAGTGACGCCCGGCCGGAGGAAGAGGACGCACGCAAAGTCCGCAGCCAAACCCAGAGGAAACGCACGAATCACAGGTGAGGAGCAAGTCTTACAGATATACATAAGACGTTTCATGCTGTGTAACCCACGCTATTCAATTATAATGATGAATATATTGACTGAGTTTTTTCTTTTTTCTTTTCTTGGCAGATTTTTTTGCAAAGAGAAGGAGGACGACAGAAACCAAGAGCATCCTGAGTCCTTTCCACACAAGTTCCAGTGAAGCAGCTCTGTGCAAAACAATAAGGTGAACATCCTGAGGAAAATGGACTATAATATTAGTTGGACCAAGTCATATTCACTGCACCAAAGCCAAAGGATTGTATTTTATTTTATTTTATGTTATGTTATGTTATGTTATGTTATGTTATTTTATTTTATCTTATTCTATTTCATTTTATTTTATTTTATGTTATGCTATTTTATTTGCAAACCCCGGGGTTAAATTATACCACTTTCTGTTATTTATTCTATTTATGGACTTTTATTTAATGTCTTTTGTCATTGGTAATTTCACAAATATGTTTGTTAATGTTTTTCCTCATTTTCATCTTGTTTTGTGAGTGAGAACATTTAAATAACTGAATGACTTTTTGTTTCTGTATCTCTTTGTCAATCTTTGTTGGTGGATTTCTGTAAAAATGAGCTGCTTCTGTTAACTGAAGAAAAGCACTGTTCTGTTTTGTCCTTGTCTTGTTTGCCTAAATTAACAGTGATTGTAAAATGCCTGCAAATATTGCAATTTGAATAAACTGCTTTATCAGTGACACTACCTTCTGATTGAGTGATTATTATATTTGCTGCTGTCTTTCCTTTTAGGAGATATAGCATTTCATATACAGACACAAACACAATAATCCGTAGTCCAAATTAATTTGTTGATGAATGCTAATTTAATGATTTTGCATCCACCACATTAAACTGGTTTCTTAAGCCGTGTAGAGCATTCATAGCATCTTAGTTTTGTTCCCTATCTTGAGTAAAATGTGACAAAATAGTTCAGAAAACTTCATCAGTTCTCCAAATAATGCATATTTACTTCCTACGTCTAAAGCTTCCAAGTGAGCTGGACCCTGCAGCATGTACTGATAGTTCAGGATGCAAAAACACTGTTTTGTTATACAGAAAATAAGATATATTTATGTGCAAACAACATTTATCTTTTGCATTGTGACAGTTATTGCCTGAAGCAACAGACAAACACATTGCCAGCCTTGCATTTATATTTTAAGCACTGCAACTGTTCTTTAAAATGTTAGTTTTCGGTGCAGTTTCAGGTTTTAAAAGTCCAACCAAACTATTCTCATCATGAGAGTGACTTACTCTTTATCCAAGAGCTGCTGCGTTAACTTACTGGCATAAAAGCGGACCCTGGAGTTCTATAATTGTAGCGACTTATAAACTTTTATTGTTAGATTTTCAATATGACTGCAGCCTTATGAGAAAGTAAGTCCCTGGTAATACGCTGACTTTGTGGCAGCCACAGATGAGTAAGCTAGTAATAAGTGTGCCTCTAAAAGTCTTGGAAAAATCAATTCGACTTGCAAGTTTGCCAATCGAAAGAAGAGAAAAAGTCTTTCGAGTAATTGCATTTTATGGCTTGTATTATGAGATGTTTCATAATCACAATCGTGAGGACTGTGCTGTCAGGCTTGAAATTATATCCGTTAATATGAGCTGTAACTGCCAAATTAGCCCATTAGAGAGGCCAAATCCCACAGAGGCGTATTCACTCCCGCAGTGTTGGGGTTTCGGCTCTAAAGAATTTCAAGAGGCCATCTGGCCGCGGAGCAGGACAATGGCCACAAAGCAGAGTGTGCCGTCTATTTCACCTGCAAATCAGCCTTTGGAGCTCCTCGACCCCCCCAGGACTTCCCTCAACTTTTTTTCTCTTTTCACTCCGTTCCCTTTTCAGAGTCAAAGCAGCTATTATCACCGACATGTGCCCAAACCAATCCGACTAATGTTCATTCTCACTTCGGCTCCTGTTTGCTTTATATGCTACTGCGGCAAAGGGACAAGCATAAAAGAAAGAGCAAACACCACATTTACATTTTTAAACGTCTACGTGTAAATGCCAAGGACAGCCAGTGTTATTTCTGCATTAGGGACAAATGATCTTACATTCTGCTCCCATGGATGCAGTCAAGAAATCAATAATCAAACTATCCCATGGGGTCCAAATGGTCCCATGGGATCCCAGTTTCTCCACCCAATGCCTTAATTAAAGTCTCTTAAAAATGTACACTACAAGCTGCTCAGTACATCATTAGTAAATGAAGCTTCCACTAGTGCAGTGACTGTGTCAATTAATACAGTAATGTTGCTGAATGTATTGGAGATATACGGTTCACACACTAAATTAAAACCTATGGTACTACTCAGGAATGGAAACTGTGTTAATCTGCATGCTCCTGATCAGGTTTTGATCAAATTGTTCAAATTAGAAGACGCTAAATGAGAAAACTGCAGGGGAGGAGGACGTTAGCCCAAACTGAGCTTAATTAAGTTTCCTTAATTTGATAAATTAGTCACCTCAGAGTGTTGGAGATTCACAAATGCACAGGTTTGAAAATTTAATTAAGTGAAGTAGTACACCAAAAATCATTAAGAATTTATTTGTAGCTTTGTATATTTTATTCATGCTAATTATTCAGCAAACAGCATCTTAGTAAACTGCAGCCTTAGATGAAAATATTCTTTTTTTAATATAATATAATTATTTAACCAAAGCAGATATTCACAAACAATGTAGTTCTTTTTTTTTTTTTTTTTTTAGATGGATTGATCCTCTATATTGTTTGTGTTTATGACTGTTGTTCTCTTTACAGATTCCCCGGGGGGATCTTTTTATAAAACCTCCGAACCCTCCCTGTGGTGAAACTCTCCTCCCCCACCTCCTGCTCAGCACAAAAGCCAACCACCTTCAGCACACTTTAGGAGGGTGGGGCCCATTGTTGTGGACACCAGAGGCAGATGGTCACTTGGGCCTTTTCTCCACATGGCCACTTGTGTGAAGGAATGCCTGGACACCCCATGGATGGTCAGCAAGGAAAAGGTCACCATCTGCTGCCCAAAGGTCACCTGTGTAAAGAGCTTTTGACTATTTCCGTAAGTCAGTGAGGACACGACGTAGGAAATTCTGCTGCCATTACGAGTGGTGCACTAAGGAAACATTAAGGAAACAGTAATTTGAATAAATCTCTTCAACTCAAAAGCGAAGCATTCGTGTGATTGATGACTGAGGCGAACAGAAACTGCAAAAAAACATTAACTTTGTAATGTAAAAACATAACTTTTTGTTTCTATCAAACACCTCTGGCAAAAGGAAAAAAAAATCTCACTATAAACTGAAATATTTAGCTCGTTTGTTTTAGTCAGAAATTCCCCTCAAGGCACCAAACACAACACATAGGCACTTGGAAATAATTACCACAATCTTTTATTGCTGCAGAAAAATATTTCTAAACATAACAATCTAAAACAGTGAAAACAACATTTGATTAAACTGAAACCTTTCAAGTGGAGTATTGAAATGTACAGTAAGGCCTCTTCCCTTAAATATGAATTCAATTAAATTTTTTTTCTACAGCATATTGAATCACAGTACATGACGTCTTTGGCATTAACCAGAATAGATTTCAAGTAATATTTAAAGAAGGCGACTAACAATCATATAGGGAAATACTTTCTAAAAATGAAACTAATGCTGAAAAGTCGATAATGATGTTGTTTCTCTTTCACATATAAATCTGATGTTTCACGTAATTATACCAACATTCAGCAGAGCAGCAGCAGCTAGATAGCTAGATAAAGGCAGAGGGTAGGACTGATAACGGAGGCAGTGAGGTTGAGAAAAAGTGTTTCAATTTGCCTATTATTTGGCAAACTGTGTAACAGATAAAAAAAAAGTTATAATGCCTTCATTATATGCCCTTTTTAAGCTGATTATTCTTCCCCAACCCCACCACCCCGTCCCCCCAAAAATCTTTGCCATCTGCCTTTTTATATTCTTCACCCAATGTGAGGGAATAACACAGTTTCCAACAACAGACTGTGTTTTTAGCTTTCTTGTCCATTTTAACTAGTTTGTTCAAAAATACTTTATGTAAAATTCAGTACAGAGCGTTTGTGAGATATGTGAGTATCTGTTTTGTTTTGTTTGTGTCTATTTACCAAACCCAAGCACATGAACTCCACTAGAGTCAAAAGCTAAAGCAAAGAAATACTAGCTACCAGCTGATTAGACTGTTGTCAGGCTATTAAATAGGCGTTATCAGTCGCTATGAGCCCCATAGATGTTGGTCAGTAGGGGCCTACTACACCCACTAGTAGGTTTTATCATCTATTCCCAGAGTAGATCACCGAAAAAGGTATAAAAGAACACGACAGCGACCGTATGACAGAAGCAGAAGTGGATGTCAGGTGCTGTAGTGTAGACAGTGTGAAACTCCATAAGGGATGATGAGGATGGATGGGACACAAAACACAGGGCTTCACCCAGGAGAATGGAATTTGCATTTGTGTGAAACCAACCATGTGTATTTGTCTTTGTGTTCTTAGTTATTTTAAACCAAAACACAGTGTTTCTTCCAAAATTGAGTGTTTTTTTTTGCCTAAACCTAAATAAGTTGTAGTTTTTTTGCCTAAACCTAAAGAAGTTGCAGTTTTGTTGCCTAAACCAAAAAAGTTGTTGTTTTATTGCCTAAACCTAAATAAGTTGTAGTTTCATTGTCTAAACCTAAAGAAGTTGTAGTTTTATTGCCAAAACCTAAAGAAGTTGCAGTTTTGTTGCCTAAACCAAAAAAGTTGTTGTTTTATTGCCTAAACCTAAATAAGTTGTAGTTTCATTGTCTAAACCTAAAGAAGTTGTAGTTTTGTTGCCTAAATCTAAAGAAGCCTTTTTGTTCGTGTTCAAAACGTAACGTTTCATTCAGTTTTACAACATGTTAGAATGTGTTGCTTTTAAGTTTCAACTTTCACTTTTACAACATAGTAGGCGTAGTAGGCCCCTAATGACCATAGGCTTATAGCGACTGATAACTCCTATTTAATGGCCTGATAACAGTTGAATCAGGTGCAGTTACTAAGGTAGTTACATTAGCTCCAGCAGGATTTTAGCTAGCTGGGGATTTTTCTTCATCATGAATGCATTTAGCTTCTGCCTCATTTAGTTATGTGGTATAACAAACTTATGTACCAAAATGTCAGATCTACACAATTTATATTTTTCACTTACAGGAAACAGGAAAAATCAAATTAAGTAAATTTGACTAGCTGTGTCCATGTCATGAGCTAGTTAGCTTTCACTTGTTATGATTCTGTTGCTTTAGCTTTATAGTTGTCTGTAACTGTGGCAGAGACTGCAATAAATGCTCAGAGATTACCAACACAGAGTTTAGTTACTGCATTTCAGCTTGGTTTTTAGCTCTAATTTATAGTTACAGTCTGATCTTGAGCGCACAGCTGATTGGTAGCCTACGTGGTTTGTTTACATGATGTAATAGAAGCGCATAACGGATTCAGTGTGGACACGGTGTAGGAAGGTGATATTTGGGCCCCTGACAGCTTCTGGCCCCGGTGTGCCGCACAGGTTGCACCGTTGATATTTACGCCACTGCTGCAACCTCACCCCCAGATGCTGCCAAATCCCACACACTGCACCTTTAAAGGATATCCTTTAACTCAATTCTGACCAGCAAGCGGGCAGGCGGTCAGACGGACAGAGTAAAAACTGCATTTGATCTGAATATCTTTTATGAATTACACCAAAAGGAGAAAAATGTTGAGGCTGTTTGGTTCCAGGTTTCAGCAGCTCTCATCCTGACTGGCGGTGCTGCTGAGGGGACGCTTGGGGCCGGCTGCGGTGTTGGAGGAGAAGGATGAAGGTGATGAAGACAGCTGGTCGTAGCTTGGCAGGCTGTCCTGGCTGGGGAGGACGTTACAGGTCCTTCCAAGCCGTGGCCTCGGCCGGTCTCCAGCTTCGCCCTCACCAACATCTCTCTGGTCTAGCAGAGAGGTGAGGGACTCTGCGATGCGGTTTAGCATCTGATCCATGTGCGTTATCTATGACAGTTGAATCAAATATTGATAAATGAAAAACAAAATGTACCGGCTCAGATTTATGATGCATTTTACTCATTCAAATAAGTACTTTTAAGAGTCATTAGAGAGTTCAGACGAGAATGTTATAATTACGTCCTTCATTATTTAATTAACTTGTGTGTGACAACAAACATTATAGTATTAACCTTCAACCTGTGCCAAATGATTCCACTGCTGTACTGTGCATGGTCTATAATGGCCCAACTAACAAAACTGCATTTCAAGAAAGAATAGAACTGTGTAAATAACAGGTATTCATAACAAAATGATACAATACAACTTGAATTAATTTCTCGACCAAAAAAAAAAAAAGATGAATTTTGTTTTGTAATTTTATACGTGGTTGAAAAGGCAGGAATGTGAGGCACACTTGGGTAGGGATTTGGGGGGAGGTTGTGATTCAACATTTTTGTTTTGACATAAAAAGAACTGAAAGAAAAAACAACATCAAGGTTTCTCTCTTTGTGCTGCAGAACTGGCACAAGCTGTTAAAGTTTCATATTTGAAATCAAAAATAACAGGGCCACATGTCTATGCACACATACAGTATTTCATATTACAAAGCAACTTTTGTTGCATTATCCAAAACTATTCCCAAATTGAGTTGCCTTTGATAAGTGAAACAGCCGCTGTACGGTCAACAGAGAGGCTCATTTGTTACATTTTCATAAAAGTTCAAATTACGAATAGAATACAAACACGGTCATGTAAATGTTTGACTTTCAAAAGAAATGATGTGAAACAGTAAAAGGCGAGGGAATATCGCTCTAGTTTCCCACTGAAGTTGCACAAATCCCACCTTGTCCTCCATCCTGTTGAGTCTGGATCCGATAGAGTTGGTGCCTTTGTCTTTGGCTCGGTCTTCAGAGGGATGTAAATAATAAGACAGAAGGATTAAAGACTGTGGTTTGTTCCTTAGTTACTGTAATATATTTCGAGAGACCAGTGGAGTGATTCATTACCGGAGCCCGACTGGAACAGAGTTATCTTCCCTATAGACTGGTCCAGTCTGAGAGAAACAACGGGAGGCTTAAGTCAGAGGAATATATATTTACACACACTCTCCCTCCTGTGAGTATTTTTTTGTCTTGCTTGCATAAAAAACATAATCTATCTTTTGTCCATGCATTACTCAGGTGATCTAATTCATATTCTTAGTTGAGCTGTTTGTACCTTCTCTGCAGCTCCTTGATTCGCACCATGAGGTTGAGGTGACCCTGGGAGTATTGCTCAATCACGTCGCGCACATCATATGGTTTACGAGCTTGCTGCGAAGCGAAAAAATGTTAGGAACTGTTACATCAAAAAATATTTTCACAACAGACTTCTTGTTAGGTATAACACCTTTACCTTTAACTTGTTTTTTTCTTTAAAACTAGACTAAACTTTAGAATTACCGCCTCACGGTTGTATGCCTCCGCCAACCGGTCAAGTTGCAGTTTACATCCATTTCTGTCCAAAATATCATCACTTCATCATTTTTTTCCTATTACACATTTGAGTGAAATTGTCATAATTAGCATATGAAGCCTTGAGTTATGGCCAAAAACATGTTTTGTGAGGTCACAGTGACCTTTGACCAAAATCTAATCAGTTCATACTTGATTCCAAGTGGCTGTCTCTGCCAGATGTAATATATTTCCCTCCTATCACAAGAATGGGATGGACGTGAGGTCACAGTGACCTTGATCTTTGACCTTGACCAAAATCTAATCAGTTCATCCTTGACTCCAAGCGGATGTTTGTACCAATTTGAAGAAATCCCTGCAGGCGTTCCTGAGATACCAGTTCATGAGAATGGTCTGGACGGACAACCCGAAAACATAATGCCTCCGTCCACGGCTGTCAGTGCGGAGGCATAAAAATACATTTTTAAAGGTGTGGCACAGGTAATGTTTCATGTTCAATGTTGTTGGTTTGTCACTCCACAATCTCTGCTGCTGAGCTTGTTGTATGTTTGCACGGATGGTGAGGTTTTGATAACTTGCACAGCAGCTGGATTCTCGTGATGCCACAAGATCACGCAAGAATCAATCACCGGATCACATATCACATGAAAACCCTCGTAGGACTTCAAGTAATGTGTTTGTGTCTGGTCAGCCAGTAACTGGACCAATCAGCGTCCTGTGAGGAGCTATAGTAGCTGCGGGTGTGGTTTATTTGTGTTTATTACACGATTGTTAAATACTCGAATCTGATTGGTTAGTCATGGCGTTCTACGGTCTGCTATTTCTTTATATATTTCTGTTGCTATGTATAACAGACTGTTGCTATGGACGCAGTTCTGATGTCGGACTCTGGTGGACCGTTTTTGTGTCAAATTCTTGATATTTTAAGTAAGTAGGCGTGTAATAAGCGGGATAATGTACAGTTAGTGGGTCGTTGTTGTGAAAGAAACCCCTTCAGGGCGATGAGAGACCCCTCCGCTCCGCGTCGGTGTTAGTATTTCTTCATTGAAAAAGAGCAGAAAACAACACTGGAGGCTTTTTTCAATGGAAAAGATGTTTTTGCTCTTCTCCCGACTGGCTTCGGCGAGAGTTTGATTGACAGATGGTTCATGCAATCACCTGCCAAGTATAGTTTGAAAGTAAAGTATTTTGAAAGTGCCTGCCCTATTCCAAACAGCTTCCATTGCTGGCTTCCCAGATGGTTCTGTTTAAACAAACCATCTGGCCAGTCACGTTTGAGGTTTAGAGCCTAGACACCAAATATTAATTCTGTACATAGAAAACGTTGTATTCACTTACTAATACATCAATTTTATCTTCGTAGACTGATTGAAAAGGAACAAAGCCTGTACAGTGAGTAGACTGCTTGCAGCAACAAACCGTTTGAAATGAGGCGATCCATTTAAGCTGTCAAAGCTCTGCCAACTTCTCTGCTCTGTTATGCTGCTGCTGATCTGCTCATTTGCAAACTGTGCTGTAACACTACTCCAAACACTACTGCTGCTACCATCATAAGCCCAACCTCTATCCACCTGTAGCTCTGAATCCTCATCCCCCTGGGGTAAAGTTTATTATCATCACTCCCCGATCTCTGCTGCGGAGCTTAGTGTTTATTTAATTAATAATAAATCAATTTCAGGTTAGTTGGATTACTAAAATGTTAAAACAGCCCATGAGAAAAAGTTATTTGGGTAACACTTCATTTTAGAGGTCTGCAAATTTCATGGTGATTAAGTGATAATTAGCAAGTAATCCATTTGAAATTTCTTTGGAATTACTGCCAAATTACCCCAATATTTACCTCAAAATTGATCGAAAATTACTTAATTATAAATATTATTGAATAAATATAAGCTAAAATAGCATATAATGGTTAAAATAGGGCCCTTAGGCTTGAGAAGCGTCTGCTCTTCATCGGAAGTGGACAACAAAAACTAATAGAAGACACTTCTGATCAGGCACAAATCTCACCATTGTATGACTTATTGTCGACACAAATGTAACCTGGTAGCTAATGTCATGATTCAGGGAGTTTTTTTAAGAATAAGTTATTTGCTATTTATTATCTATTTACCAGCAGACATGGAAATAAAGCTTATCAATTAACTTTGTATTCTTTTCCTGGAAATGTATTAAATAAATTACCAGCTATTGGGATGTAGCAGAATATAATTATTAAATAATGTTTATAATAAAGTTATTATCAATAAAGTTTTAGGTAAATATTGGGGTAATTTGGCAGTAATTCCAAAGAAATTTCAAATAGGCTACTTGCTAATTATCACCTAACTACCATGAAATTTACGGACCTGTAGAATGAAGTGTTACCGTTATTTGCTGTAAGATAGACTCTTACTTACCTGGAAATTTCTCTTGGCCACAAAATAACGCATTCTCTGGATCACCCGGATGGCTTTTCGGTGCGACTCGGTCAATCTGTGTGAAGGAGTTTCATACGAATCAGTTTGTTGTTACTTTGAAATTTAGCAGTGTCACTGAGAGTGTGGTGAATCACTGTTGAAATGTTTTTTTACAGAAGTAGCAGAGAAAGAAAACAGATTAACCCAGTAAAACTTTAACATCTAGGTTAGTCTTAGATTTCCTTCAGACCCCTGCTTTATTTTTCAGTGAAAAGATGGTTGACATAGCCTTCACACTCAAACGTATGGGGGGAATATTCAGCAGCACAGTTTCCTGATTACTGCTGAGCCTACATCCAAAGCATCTCCCTTGTGACTCGTGAATGTGATCAAGGTGATCTATTGTAAGAACAAAGCACGGGTGATTTTTTGGGGAGTCTGTGTGTTTCTCTTAAAATCATGAATAAAAAGACCAGAATAATTGTAGTGCATTTTGCCTCCATTATTATGCTGTGGGAATTATAAGGAGCTATTACTCATCTGTGTTCATTACCATGGAAAATCAGCAAATGAGTGTGTGAGGGGGAGAGCAGCTCTTTGTCGAGTCCAGCGAGGTGAAAGACGAGATGAATAAGGTCTGTGTGTGTCTCATAATGGACTTTTCACAGGCAATGCGACAGGCTGATTTACAAATGCAGCTTTCATAACATTTTGTCAAATTAGAACTATATCATGAAATATAAAGTGCTCTGAGATCTATTATAGAAATCCATTTCCATCATAAATGGCGCTGATGAAACAGACACAATTTCTTTCAACTCTATGACTTTCATGACTAATGAATTCTACTGAAAGTGCAGTTTGAATAGGGAATGTTCCTTATCTTTACCCAGTGAAAACAGAAACGCACACTGTAGCTCCCTTAAAGGTACAGTGTGTAGGATTTGGCGGCATCTAGCGGTGTGGTTGCAGATTGCAACCAACTGAGAGCCTCTCCGCTCACTCCTCCCTTTCCAAGACTGCAGTAACGTGAGCCGCCGAGTGCAAAACCGTGGTAACGGCGTTCGCCTTGCTCAGAGAGTGTGTCAGAGAACTACAAGGGCCTTCAGGTAATGTAGAAACACAAAAGGCTCTCTCTACAGTCAGTGTTTTGTTCATCCGTCCTAAGAAACATGGCGGAGCAACATGGCGGACTCTGTGAAGAGGACCTGGTCCCTATATGGATATGAAGGGCTCATTCTAAGCTAACGAAAACACAACAATTCTTAGTTTCAGATGATTATACACTAATGAAAACATAGTTATGGATATTATATTCCATTTCTGCTAATAGATCCTCCAAAATGCTACACACTGGTCCTTTATGTGCAATTTATTGGAACATCCAGCTAAAGCTCTTCTTCAGACTTCTTATCTTTAGCTGAACATTAATGAACATGTGTAAACCTTAAAATAACTTTAAGGTCGTAATCCTTAAAAAAATAGTTTGACATTTTGGGAATGAAGATTATTTGCTTTCTTAGAGAGTTAGAATCTGCTCAATAAAGCTGGGAGACAATTAGCTAAGCTTATCCAAAGCTAAAATAAACCCACCTTCGAGCACCTGTAAAGCTCAATAATTAACAGGCTATATCTGATTTGTTAAAGACGACCTGTTATGTTTTTTTTCAGGTGCATACTTGTATTTGGGGTTTATACTAGAACATGTTTTCATGCTTTAATGTTTAAAAAACGCTTTATTTTTCTCATACCGGCTTTGCTGAAGCACCTCTTTTCACCCTCTGTCTGAAACGCTCTGTGGCTTGGTGACTTCAAGCAAGGTGTTTCAGAAAGTTAAGGAGCAGTGTTTCTGTGGGGGAGAGTAACTCCCTTTGGAGTGGACTTTGGGCTTTGTAACTTTGCAGACCTCTTACATGAACAAAAAAACTATATAACACACTAGAGGAAAGGGAACAAAAGCACGAAGGTACAGAAAAGCAAAGTGTAATACAACTTGCGGTTTTACGGTGGTGATGTGCCTGACTACTACTTCCTGGAGTCTTTGCTGATTGACAACCTCATGATGATGACAAGACTCCAGGAAGTCATAAAGTCCAGTTCATGCTAAGCTGAGCTCATCTTGAATGGTCAGACATGAAAGAGATATTGACCTTTTCATCGAACTAGAGTAAGCATATTTGGGAAAATGTTGCACTAGTCCTTTAAGATTTTCAGCATCAAACCCAAAAGCTAATGCATCGATGCTCCAACATTCAGTCATGAGATCTGTATTGCTGTGTAGGACAACATGTTGAATATCGTCTGTGGTCTTTTTAAATAACAGAACTTGACATGATGAATCCTTTCTGTCATAGAATGGAACTTTTGGGACACGTCGCCAAACAACCAGGACTTTAACTCCATACCGTGTCCTAACTGGAGGCGACGCGAGTGAGCGTCAGTGACAAATTCAGCTTGATTACATTGATTTCTATTGGAATGTCCCAACTGGCCTGGATGCAACGTTTTGAGCTGAACTTTTGTTGGACGCCCTGCTCCCATTTTTCCTGTCGCTCGCGTTGAGAGCACCGCAACATGGACGAAGAACGGATGATTAGTTTAGATAAAATGAGCCGTCAGGGCTGCAGACAGCGGGAGAAAACCGGGTCAATTGTCCTGGATGTATAGATGAGGACATTAACTTGATTATTGCCACTTTGAGGACAAACATTGACACTCGCAGTTATATGCGTGGTGTCCACCAGAGAAAAATGATTACAAGCTACCTGGTGTCAGGAGATGTAACAGCCCCCTCACTAATGGTTTAAACAAAACACAAACACACAGCACAAAAGTCACAAAGTATGGGAACTATGAGCCGTCACTACAGTATTTCAGTACGAAGCCTCTTTCTGATCCTCTCCCGTTAAACGTTTGTGTGTTTATTTAATCTAGCCCAACAGCAAAAATAACTGAGAGAAAGTAGGCCTATAAATCAGGTGCATTAAAACGTAAGGACCAAGAGAGTAAGAAAAGCATCCTGTGCTTCCTCTTACATCTTAATCCTTCTACCTGTTTGGATGATTTAGTTCAGTATTGCGGAATACACAATGGACTAATGTAACAGTATACAGCCGGCTGAGCAGGGATGTATAGGGAGTGAAACATCCACATTTAGTCTTTATTTACTTAAATTGTGGTTATGAAGACATCAGTCATAATGTTAGATTAATCTGTTTAACTCCCTGTTTACCATATCTCGCCACCTGTCTGTGCCTGTGCTGTTGTCGCATCTTGCACGGTGGACTATATTGTATGTCATTTCCAGTAAATATCACAATATAAAACGTGTGTTTTCTGTTTAAAACGTAGGCTACAAACATAGATAGTACTACTAACCCATCTTTTAAGTGTTACATCTGGTTACGTCTCCAGTCTGATATGGAGCACACAGCTGATATGTTAACATGACATAACAGAAGTGCATATTTAACGTATTCAGTGTGGACAGAGAGCGTCCAATGCTACACGATGCGGTGCGATAGTCGGACGCTCGCATCCAGTTAGGACACGATGTTAGAGGGACCAGAAGCCTTGTGTTTGGAAGTGTTATGTGATACCTGTAGGTGTTGTTTAATGCAAACACACTAGGCGTTAAAAGTGAATCTTCTGTATATATGATTCAGTACTTACAGTATATTTACATTTCTGAGAAGATACAGCCCTTTTATCTGTGACTCAGCTCGGTTTCCCTATTTATAGAGCAGATACAGCTTTTTAATTACAGTCAGTGTTTAATACTAATCTTTTTTTCCCCCGCCATTCTTTTGACAGTTCAGAAAGTTGTTGCATTTCTGATCAGTTTTGGGAGTAACAAAGCTCTAACTTCTTGCAGTAATTACTGAATTCCATGATGAAAATTACATTATTCATGTTTCAACAAAAACTGTGCTTCAATGTATTTAATTAAAACTTCCGTCACAATCGAGGAAAAGTGTTTCGCCTTGGCTCAATGCGCCCCCGGTGCAACAGCTTTCGCACCTTTTGTTTCCTCTTGCGATTGGTCCAACTGCTCCATGAGACAGAAACAAACGTGAGGAACATGAAAAAATGTTTCTAGGAGGCTGTGAACCTTTTTACCTCCCTCCTACCTAACTGCTACAATCCCAGCTTTTTTTTTAGTTTCACTTTAACAAGCTCCGTTACTAGGGGTGTAAATCGTGTTTGTTTGTGACAAATGTGTGGTAGTTCTGTTAAAAGTCAATACCTCAATCATCTTCAAGTTTCAAACCATACTGCAGTGTGTTGTCAATAACAAGGCAGCTGCAGAAATATGACATCTGTGAACTATCCCACAACAAGAATCTATCATCTTAGATTTATCACAATTGAGCTTTCTCCACTGCTGTAGATGGACCATTTTGGAATTCAGCTTAAAAATCGAAGGCTTTTCACAGAAATTTGACAAACCTGGTAAAAAAGAAGTACATTTTTCATGTTTTTTCTTTTTTTTCCGGCTAAGTGTTCTCTCATCGTGGATAAAACAAGCAGGAGCATCTTGTAATGGTTCAATTTAGCATGGGATTTGATATGGCATTGCTCTGTGTGAACAGCTGGTTACGTATTTTGGAGTCAGCAGAGCACGGAGTGATCTTTGCCAACAACGCTGCTGCGTGCAATTCCCCCTCTGCACCATTACCCCACCGTCTACAAATCAAGTCCCGTGGGTCAAAACTGTCGCACCATTTGTTTCACTTACTGTGCACTTACATTAAACCACAGTTACTTAACACTCATTTCCTCATATCAGTCTCCGTCTCTCGCTGTGCAAGTGCCTCAGCCAGCACTAGTGGTGCTTTTTCCACTAATAGCGAATCATTGCACAGCAGAGACAGGAGCGCCCTGGGGTTCGGCACATTACAAAGGTTAATTACAAAGAGCAAAAAAAAAATACATGCGAACGTTCTCCAGCATGCTCATTAAAATACAGTCACACATTAACGCAGCATCAACGCGATGGTGGCGAACTCACTGTGACACTGAGGTGACGGGAGCCAGCTCGTTGTATCGCTCCGGCTCCAGCTCCAGGTCGTCTGCAAAGCTGCAGTTCCTCTGGAGGGGGGCGGGGGACTGGACGTCCAAAAGGCCAGGGTTTCTTTTCACTGCAAACACACACAAACACACACACACAAACACACACACACTTTAGTTATCAATACATCTGTGCATCCAGAACATTCAGAGATGCTGCTGATTATGTTTTTGCTGCTTTATAGCATTGGGACTCAGGTCAGGTTGTGGTTTAGGGAGTTACAATGCAATTTATTTAATTGCTCTCTTTTGATCCCTTGCTGCACCAGTGGTGTGTGTCTTACAAAGGCCAACAGGAAAAGAGAGAGAAATGACTCTATATGTTGCATTAGCTTGCTGAGCTAAAAGTCACAGCCAAAGTAAACAGCTGAAATAAAGTAAATGCATTCTAAAGAAGCAAACGACTGTGGTCACCGGTGAAAAGACGTTCAAAATCGGTTCAAAAGTGACCCTTGATGGACATACACCCTTTCCTGATGCTAATATCTTTTTTTTAATTAACGTTACTTGGTTTATTTTACAGGTGTCCACCGTGGCAGACCATCTGAAACAGGCTCGGATGGTTTTGACAAAAACATTTACTGTATATAAAGAACATTATTCACGTTATGTTCAAATTGTTGCTTAATAAATAAAAAAAATAATTGTAGCCTGTGTCACATGGTTTTCTTTGTTTTTTAAGTGGAAACTGCTGATGTGTTAGAATGACTACATACTATATGTAAATTACTACTACTTTTACAGGGAGCATTTTTAAGTTTAAAAGGCGTTTAAAAGCGGTTAGGGTGAAAATATACATTCAAAACTGGTTCAAAAGTGAAAGATTTTTCACCGACTATTTGAAGACTGAAGTTGATTAAACGTTCACATTTAAACCGGATTTCACCGGGATTTGCAATACATATTGAGAAATATGGATGTGGTTCCATAATTAGGCTCCAACATGATGATATGCTATTAATAGCACAATTTAGAGGATGAAACATTTCACTATTGCAAATCCCGGTGAACTATGGTCTAAATGTCCATAGTTATATTCAGTGAAAAAACTTTCACTTTTGAACCAATTTTGAGCGTCTTTTCACCGGTAAAATGCTCACTGGGTTAGGGGAAGGCTTCTTAATGGTGGGAACATTACGACCCTGTATGACCAGTGGCCCTGCTTGTACATAGTCTGTTTAAGAATATGACAGAGCTATTGTTTTCAGATGGGGAAAAATGATCTGAGTTTACAGACACATTCATCTGCAAGTTGCAATTCTGCAGCATAAGAGTGCAAAACCCTACACACTGTTTCTTACATTAGACACACACGTTCAAGAATGAAATCTCTTGCAATCATTGGGGAAGACACTTCTATTCAAAATGCAAAACACCTGAAAATGAGTTGATTCCCAGTGAAATTGTCTGAATCCTCTTCACAACTTCTAGACATTCTTTCATCGCTTGAGCCGTCACATGCCAAAATGATCCATTCAGATATCAAAATCTGTCAGACATACATGTATATTCCATAAATATCTATCACATGGTGTTATGTTCTGTGAGGAGGTACAATTAGTTGTTTTTTTACTGAACTACAGCAGGTTCTTTCATCGTTGTGGGGTTTGTTTGTTGTTGTTGTTGTTTGGCAAATGTTCTGTTCACTGTATCTGACCTTACATGAAAACTCAAGGTGAATTTTCTATTTATAATACATGTAACACATTGCTACACAAATATATTTACTGTATAAACACACATGTACATATCCTGTTTCTGTGTACTATTGTACAGTATTGACCTTTCCCAGTAAACGTTCACCTGCTGTTGAAATGGGAACCTAAAAAGCTCAGTGTGATACACATTCATCTAGACAAGAACTGACATTCTGGTTTAGTACAGTAAGCAGTCAGTGTCAACAAACAAGTAGATGAAAACAGAGATTTGTATAAAAGATATATTTCCAGGGTTGACTGCCGTAGTGAAGAAACATCCAAACATTTTGACCAGTACGGCTCACATGATGACAAAACATTATCATTTTGCTGGCGTTGGCCAATTTACTGACACTATAACTACTGTAGCTTTTGAGGTATGAATGAAGTTATTTTGGGTGAGTTACTACGTTTCGCAAACATGCAATAGAGTTGTGATGTCTCATGAAACAGTTGTGAAAATCACACTTACAGTTTAGAGAATGTAAAGGACTGTTTTTGAAAAATGAGCCAAAGCGAATCAGAAAAAACTGTAAACACAAATTACATTTTTTTTTCAATTGCTAACACACTAAAATGACACATAAAGCACAATTACTGAAACTGACACTCAGAGAGCAAAACCTCAGCTCAATTCTCCAAAACTCTAAACACATTTTCTACTTTGCACCCAATTTGCAATTCCACATGGCACTTTTTACAACACGCTGTTCACTGTTCACACGGTTCTCTACAGAAGACATAGGGATCTGACCTAAAGTCACTGCACTGTCTCCACATTGTGAAAATCAGTAGAATACATCCATGCATTTCCAAAGTTTGCATTTTGCAATGAAAAAACAGAAGAGAACATAGAATATAAATAGAATATAGTACATAAACACAGTGAAAACTGGCCTCTCCCTGCTACTATATGCTGGCTTCCATTGCTGTTGTAAACAGATACTGACCTGTGGTCTTTTTTATAGTTTTTCTCAATTTTTTACACACTAACATGAGGTAGTACATCAGACACAATGACCACAACCTGTAACTCATGCACCAACCCCCTGCACCAACTCTGCTAAAGCATTTTTACTGCTCTTCACACGCTGTTCTAAACCACACTTCTGTTTCAAAACACTACACACCATTCTCTAACATTTGGCCCAATCTTCAAGGATACAATCCCTTGCACTCACATGAAACACCCTGCCATTCAGAATGCTAAAATTAAATTCCCTACTATCCACTTTGAATCCTCACATGCAAACACATGTTGCACAAATAATTCAATAAGCTTCAGAGCCTTAGCAACACAGTAAAAGGGCCACAGGTGAGCTCTTGTGTTTTGGTGCAATGGATGCCTGCAGGAGAGAGAGAGAGGCATAGCGAGAGGAGTCAGAGTAAGAGGAGGATGACGGGGAGTAGGATGAAGAAGAGGAGAGCCATAATATCTGGCAGAGAGTACAACCAAATTTACTGTAAGCAGGTTAACAGTAGGTAAGGTAAGAAATGTACTCTCATTACAGTATTGTCGTACTGCATCAACACAATACTCAATGCTTACTGTAGCACTGCAAGTGGACCATAGTGCTGTATGATTCATATACAGTATGTATGAGATTGGGAACTATATTCCTACTGTACCTATACAGTATTTACAGTGTTAGCCAGGGAGAACATGTGCTGTGATGTTGATGAGGTGCTGTGGCCAGACTGAAATAGACTTTTTTACTGAATACAGTGCATTTTTCTATTGTTCGTTCTGTATGTATGTGGGACCCACATTAATATTAGACATAGTGATGGACACTGAACACCCCATTCTCATTCTCATGTATATGTTATGTATTGTTTATTCTCATTCTCATGTATATCTTATGTATTGTTTTATTTTTAATCTGATATCTGTTTATGTGCACTAGCAGCTAATATTCTGGTAGGTTTATCTGTGGTTATAAAGAGTAAAAGTCATACAGGCACTTCGGGCAGCTAAGGGGTCCTTGGGTGAGATGCAGGAGCGCGTATGCGTCATTCAGCAGACGTATCGGCAGTATGTAGCCGCGCAATGCTAATGTGCTGTGTTTCTGTGTTTCCAGGTGAGCTAAAGTGGTTAAAAGATGTATAAAAGTAGCGACACAGTTGTATAATGAATGTGTATGAATAAGGGACCGGCGGTAATGCAAACATGAGGTTTATACTGGAGTGTTGCAAGTTGTGAGAAGTATGTTGTGTGTAAAAGTGTTAGCCGTTTGCTAATGAGGACATTCGTAGTTTAACCAACAGGGGCCTGCTAGGATATGAGTTGTGAGTGTACAGAACGTGGTCAGTGTGAATTTGTTTTGAAGATTATTCAGGAAGCAGACATGTTATGTTTATTGTGTGTTTATAGCGAATGTGAATGTTTATAGTATGCGTCATTCAGCAGACGTATCGGCAGTATGTAGCCGCGCAATGCTAATGTGCTGT